>JAXCGZ010004063.1:27500-57500 GCA_037179515.1 Halocaridina rubra
GTTTTATATATATATATATATATATATATATATATATATATATATATATATATATATATATATATATATATATATATATATATATATATATGTTCATGGTTGAGCAGTTTTCAGTCCATCGTGCAACAGGAGCTCCTGTATGCCAATCTCTTCCATTCTATCCATTATTTTGTTATTTTATTTTATTTAGTAATTTTTTCGGTACGCAAACTCATTAACTATCTCCATATCTTCTCCCCCTGAGGAAAGGGGCAAAATACATCCTTCATGTGCCCCTGAGGGTCGTAAAGGTCGGCTAAATATAGCGGAAGTTGGAGACTGGGTATCCGCTCCATTGTATATTGCTCCCAAGAATTTATTTTTTTGCTTTGACTCAGCCACCTCCCCTATAAGGGGTATTATGATTTTTTTTTTTATTATAGATAGCTTTTATAGTTGAAATATTTTTGCCCTTTAAACCCTTGGAAGAAAAATGGAAATAAGACACAAAATAAACGCAAACATTTATTTTTTACTCTTTCTCGCGTGTTTAAGAACAAGATGTGTAGTCTTCATATTTCAACAAATTTAAAATCAGAAATTATACATTTCTTATATATCAATATTTATTTAATGTAAATAATTATGTCTGCAATAATCTACCTGCCTTGTCGGGAATCGAACCTGGGAACTCTAGAACGCCACAGCCTCCGCGGGGCACTAGGGAGGGCAGTCAGCTTTAATCACTACCAGCATGTCTGCGTCCACTCCCATTCGAATGGGGATTAACAGTGACACATAAACACGGCATACAACATTGAATGCATGTTTGGATGCACTACATATACGAACATACAATGCATACAAAACATGGCTGTTTGTCATATGCAATGCATACAAAACATGGCTGTATGTCATATATACTAAAAAATAATAAAACATTTATTACTAAGCTCCATTATTTTACATATACTGAAGACAGTTCCAGGCTGTCTTTCACATTTCAATGCACCATTTTATATAACAATTAGTCCCCATGAATGGGGTGGACACAAGCAAGTTGGAACTGAGGGCCCATATAAATTCACTCTAAAAAGCTGCCGATTTTGTGTAATTCAACATATTAGGCCGCTGTCACACCAAAGTGGCGCGTGGCATGCCACGTGGCACACCAGTTGAAAACGAACATCCGGAAATATATAAAACCTTTTACACACGTGGCATGACATGTCACATGTTCCATGTGTCACGCAACTTCTGTGTGAAGGATTTCATATATTTCCGGATGTTCGTTTTCAACTGGCGTGCTACGTGCCACAGTACCACTCTGGTGTGAAAGCGGCCTTAGAAATTTAAAAGTCTGCTCACATAATTCAACACATTAAATGCAATCCCTAATTATTGGGAAGAGGGCCATCAGAAAAATAAAATATGAGAATGAATTAATTACTCTATTTCTGGTCCAAACTGGACCCCTATCTCAATTATGGTTAAGAAAGGGTCCGGTTGGAACCCGAAACGTAGTACTTAATTACTTTTCAATGTCTGGATTACTCACTGGGTTCCCAACCATTTAAGACATGGAAAACACGGAACCAACCTAACCATCATATAATAAATACAAAATCTATGTCTATCGTATTTCAAAAAGTATGTACAACTTACAGATTCGTAGCTCAGAATTAGAAAATAAAAAAAAAATCAGTCTGGCTCTGCTCTTGTTAATTTTACATACGCACATTATTATCATCAGTTTTATATATGCATATATATATATATATATATATATATATATATATATATATATATATATATATATATATATATATATATATATCACCACTTATCGTTACGTATCCAAACAATTTCGAGGAAGTTCTGGATCTGTCTGCCTTTGTAGACGGATACGGCAAATACTGGATTGAAATTGTAGGACATAATCTTAAAGCCAAGACAATCTAATTTCTGAACGTACTTCCAGGCTCTTTCCGCATTACCTGTGCATGTACAAGAAAACATTCATGGTTTTATCTATAGATTTATAATTATTATTATTATTATTATTATTTATTATTATTATTATTATTATTTATTATTATTATTATTATTATTGTTGTTGACCACTTTTGTTTAACTGCAAGACGAAACTGTCACACATTGTGCTTCTTCCCGTTATGGCAATTTTTGTGATTGCAGTGAACACGTGAGTATGTCTTTTGAGATACCGTTAATTGGCTCCTTTTGTAACCAACAAAGTGAATCATCTTCACTTCCTCTGTGTGTGTGTGGTTTTTTTTTATGGACTTGGAATGTGTTCCATATCACCAGGTCCTGAGCTCGGCTCTTCTAGGTGGATCATACATCATACCTTGTCCAGAACCACGTGAGGGTATTTAAATTAAACTAATGACATCATCGTAATAATTATGAGAGAGTATCTTCTTGGGTTCTCCTGCAGTTCTGCTGTGTAAAGAAAAGTCGCACGCACACACGTGCTCATTCGCAGTCTCGCACACAACACACACACACACGCACAGACACATACACAAGGTAGTAACAGTCAACATTACCTGATAAATGAATTTCCATTCCAATTTGCTTAACATTTTTAAGGAGATTTGGCGTGGTATTAAGCACATCTTCAAAGAACGGATACTCAGCCCCTTCTACGTCTATTTTTAAGTAATCTATAACGGAATTTTCCAATTTCAGTAATTTCAGAATATTTTGATAGCTGTCCACCTGTAAGGAAAAAAGAGAATATGTCAGTAACCTGTAACAACAAAACCGAATATTCTTGGATATTCGTTAAATATGTAGGGAACCATCCTAGCCCTTAGTAGAAAAAGGGAGTCCGTGACGTAAAACCTGAACAACAACAACAACAACAACATTCGTTAAGTATCTCTTATTATCCTTTCACATTTGACAGTCCACAACACTCCCCATCTCTTTTTCTTTTTACTTTATATTTTCATCGTGCCCAGGGTCGGTGAGGGCAGTATTTTTTTTTATTTTTTTTAATTGTTTTTATTTTTTATTTTTTTGTCCGTCCTGGTGTCACAATCATAAAAATAAACTCTAAGTGACCCAAACCGTGTGGTGGTGAGGGAATTATGGCAACCCTTTATTACCAACTAGCTACGAGGAGGTGATTGTGGTCAATTGGCATCTGTTAAATGTGTGCTTTTACTGGGCTACTTCCTAACAAAGGAGACTGCGGTCATTGTATATGTATGTATGAAGCACAGAAGACTAATTACAGGTAGATCATATATGAATATCAGTTTTTGACATACCGTTCCTCGCCCATTTTTTCTTGGAGCACCGATTCCCAGGTTGAAGAACATGATGTTATCAGAGCGATTATGATTTGGTTTGCCAATGGTTGGGTCAAATGCGTACACCTGCAAATTGAATGATTAATTAGTATATTATTTGAAGTATTCTAACCCCCTCCCTCAGGGGGGCATAGATGTATATAAGTTATGCAGATCTACAGAAGAAAGTGCAGATCAGTGACCTGCATTTTTCGGAAATGTTCTCGTTATGCCTTTTGATTTGCATATTCTAGAAGACGTCAGACACCACTGCTGTCATGTTCTCTTCCTAAATGATATTCTCACTTAAGTGCAGTATTTACATTCCCACCAAGGGGAGAAGTGGGGTCCAACTCGATTCAGTTATGACTTGACAGATCATATTGCACGACAGACGTCATTGCTGTCTCCTTTCTACCCTAAGTTGACAGTTTCATTAAGGTGTTTATTTATATCTCCAAAGGAAAAGGTTGGCTACAGCTTGAGTCATTTGGTATATTAATTCAGGCTGTCTCCTCTCTACCCTAAGTTGACAGTTTCATCAAGGTGTCTATTTATTTCTTCAATGGAAAAGGTTGGCTACAGCTTGAGTAATTTGGTATACTAATTCAGTATTTAACCCATAGCTCCATATGTCTACTTAAAGATAATCACTGACATAGCAACCTATACTGTAGAGGCAAAAAACCTGTGGTGATAGTTAAATTTGTCTACATTGCTTCAAGACAGATTTTTGGAGGGCACGGCCACACTAAGCGCAATTTATATGGATAGAGTAACGGTTGGAGGCAAGAACTGACCGACGTTATCTAATCCAAATGTCCTTACGGGATGCAGCATGGCCATTTGAATTACATAATATATTCAGATCAAGACTTAACACTCTATCTAATGCAAAGTACCAATGCTGTATGTAGTATGGATACTAGGCAACATGTGTACATTCAAGAAATATCTTACTATACCCAAAACAAGTAGCCGTACTGTATGCAGTGTGGCTATTTGTATTAGCTAACATGTTTTAAATCAAGAATTAACACATGTTTATCAAATGCAAGTAGCCATACTGAATGTAGTGTGGCCACTCGCATTAGATAATGCATGTAATCTCTTGCCTCCGACACACTAGGCATCCCGATAACCCTTTTCCATCAGGTAAATCTCGTTCCTTTTGGCCGTAACCTAACAAACGGGATATGTGTATTTTAACCTTTGGTAAATAGGAGTGATGTATGTTTTTCTTGCCGTTTTTATATCACTCTCTTTTTTTTTTCTTTTAAGACTCCGGCCACGGATGGGTGGAACGGGTCATGAACGACCCATAGGGCGGTCGCCATCCGGCACAGGCCCCAACCCCCCACTGTGGTGCCCAGTCACAGCAGTAACCTCCTAATCCCATTTTGAAAAGAGGTGAACCCATTAAACCTGGGGTATCAAGGTTGGATGCCCTTCAGAACATCCTGCGGTAATACAGAGATTTTTGAAACATCTTCCTTACCTTACACCCAAAAAGTTTATCTATTTCGTCATCAAATGTCCAGTCGGAATCTATGCCAAATGATAACATGGTACAGTTGTTTGGTTTCATATCTAATCTCCTATCCAAGCAGATCCATTTTTCACCGTAAAAATGTACCCTATGGAAACTCCCACCGAAAGATGCCTGGAATACATAATAAAAGTTTATTGGTCGAACGAAAGGCAGAGGTAAGGGACAGTGATAGCACTAGAGCCCGACTATATACCTACCACATAGCTTGGACCCAAGCCTCTTCTCCAGTAATTTGGACCCAGTGATCGCCAGGTAATAGCTGAATAAACAGGTAGACCTGTAGAAAATTCACTAGACCTTCAATTAATTACTCTGTTTAAGTGGAAGCTAATCCAACCCCGGGCCAAGATTGAAATTAGGGCCAGTATGTTGCTAGGCCCAGAGGGTACCACTTTACACCAATGTCGTAAATTAACGGAAAGGATTATAATGAAAAAGTTACATTTGAGGCGTGGAGTAATTTAAAATGATGATTATTATAAAGATGCTATAATATAAAGAGATTTATGTTCTTGTTGTTGTTTTTTTTTTATTCCATTCGCGATATTTCTTGTCCATTTCTTGACTTGAATCGCCTTGAATCCAACCAGTCTAAATCAAACATAATAATGATATTAATTATAGCAAAAATAATAAATAAAGCATTATATATTCACAGTAACTAATTTAGAAAGTTTTCAGAAATTAAGACAAACTCTTGGTTAATGTGTTTACACAGATATGAACATGCTAATATATATATATATATATATATATATATATATATATATATATATATATATATATATATATATAGGGGTGTAATTTTTCTTATTACCTTGAATGTGCACCTGATAGATATAGTTGTCAAGTGAAGATATAAATTCCAGTGATCGGCATCCAGCGGCTCCAGAGGACACGACACTTTACCTGAAAATAGAAGTTGCATTGCAGATATGTTGCATAAAATAATAATAATAATAATAATCATCATCATCATCATCATCTATATTTACTATCTATATATAGTGTCTCCATTCCCCTTTGTAAGGGGGTGGCCGAGCCAATGAATACGCTTTCACCAAGAGCCAAGACACAATTACTTCTTTTAGCTTTATTGTCTTCCTGCTAAGACCCAGAGAATAATAATAATGATAATGCATGCTTAAGCATTATGCTTCATTATTAGTCCCCATTATGGGGGTGGACACCAACCAATTTGAAGCGGAGGAAAATCTGAATGCCCTTCTTAACGCCCTCGCGTTGGGTTTCATCACAGTCTGTCACCTCACTAGTCGAGTATTCTAACCACTACACTATGGCAGTCCGCAAAAATAATAATAATAATAGTAATAATAATAATAATAATAATAATAATAATAATAATAATAATAATAATGTCAGTTTAAAATTGTGAAAGATTTTAACATTGTTTAATACAAAAATTACATTATTGTAATAGTAGATTAAACGAAGCTCACTTTATTTTGTAAATAACAATTATCATGTCAGTGCAACACAGTGCATGCATCAAATGTCAACGATGAATATCCTAAGCATGGCAGGATATTCCCTGTTTGCTTTGTATAAAACACTTTATACAAATGCTTAGTACGAACGAAATTGGATATACCTTACATTCCACGCTGTACAGTAGTAAATGTCACGTGTACAGCTACCTGTACACCTGTACCTGCAATTGTTGTAGTAAATATAACTTACTGTTCACATGTTATCCAGTGATGAGTTTACTAGTTTTTTTTATACTTTAATTCTATGAGTGTGACACTGGGACTAGCAAAGAAAATTTCCCTCATGAGGCCCGGACACCAATAAAACATTGAGAAGAAAGCGTAAGCAGCTTAAGGACAAGGCGGAAATGAGAAAATAATTGAAAATAAGAAAATAACAGGTTGAAAGAATAAAGTAATGAAGACCTAGAAATGTGGCAGGATTAGACCCTGGGATGATGATAGATCAGCTCTTTGAAGGAAGAAAGGTCATAGGAGTCAGGGAAGACAGGATGAGCTATGTTGAATTATAATGATTTCGTAACACCTGCAGCCACGATGGCAGCTGTTGATATATAGTGTTTGGCCAGCCTCGATGTTTGTATATGTCTATGTATACTGTGCTTGTTCCGTCTGTATATATGTCAAACTATTTTTCTGGTATAACAAACTATAATGTTAATAGTGGAGGAATATTCCATATCTCTGTGAAATTTTTGTGGACGACAGGTTATAATGTTAATATGTATGCACACATATACACCTGGTCCCATTCCCCCTTGTAAGGGGGGTGGCCGAGCCAAGAAATGCGCATTCACCTTGATCCACACATACCTCAACCACTCCTCTTAGCTTCTTGGGGATAAAGGGTTACCACGTCTCCCCTCCTTCCACCCTGCTCGGGTAATCCACAAGGTAGGCGGTCAAGGATATTCTACAGTGAGGCCCGACAACCACAGCTGTTATTGATATGTTCTGTTGCCGGTGTGAACGCACCTTTAAGGTGCGTCCACACCGGCAACAAAACATATTAACAACAAAATTGACAACATTGGACGCAACAATGTTTGTATTGCTACTGATACGATGGTGTCGATATGTTGGTATGGTGCTGTAAGTGATTTGTTGGTACTACTGGTGTCTGCAGATGTCGACTGCGATGTTTAGGTCAATGTTTACAACTTGTTCCCGACTGCATGTTGCCGGTGTGGACGCAACTTTACAGCACGCTGGGGAACAACGAGGAGAAATTATTGCCCTCCCCTCAGGGGAATTTAAGGGGACTTTATTAAGGTACAATATATAGGTATTCATATTGTTAACTCCTCCCCTCAAGAAACTTACTCCAGTCCTCTTGTTTGCTTGGCACTCTTCTCTCTTGCATAGGCACAATTACTACTTGTTGGTTTTGTTCAATAGGCTCGGGAGCCTTGTATACGGTCTTCGTCTCTACTTCAGCTGGAATCTGGATGTATGTTCTGAAATTAATAGTGAATGTATCAACTTCAGCAGAATTTTAGTATTATATAATGCTGAATTCAGCGCATTAATTAGTATCCGAAGCCTTTCTCGATTGCTTAGTGTTTGAATGGCTATCTCTTCTCTGATTACTAATTGCCATATATGTGTGTGGGTGAGTGTGAATGTGTGTATGGGCTCGCTCATATGTGTATGAGTGAGTGAGCAAGAGAGAGAGAGAGAGAGAATCTTCCTCTACGAAAGTATATAAACTGTTAACATTAATCTGGAAAAACTTGGACTAAATATATTACATTGTATCGTAGAGTGCAAAATAGACGTAAAGTTTATACA
Organism: Halocaridina rubra; assembly: GCA_037179515.1. NCBI lineage: Eukaryota > Metazoa > Arthropoda > Malacostraca > Decapoda > Atyidae > Halocaridina > Halocaridina rubra. The sequence continues at coordinate 35,654 of JAXCGZ010004063.1, forward strand.
TAAGAGCGGTACCTCAGTGGTAGGGAGTCGGGTTTGATCCCACCGCAGGGTGCAGGGAATGACATCCTGTCTTAATCCCCCAGCTCCAACATGTCTTATGTCCACCTCCATTCGAATAGGGACTAGTTGTGACACATGAAATGGTGCTTTTAGACAGGTAAATAGAGGTAAAGTCTTGCTGTCCCTTGACGCCAAATAATATATTCTCAAAGATTTTATATAAAGAGCCTTACTGCCTTTATAAATAAAGGCGTTTTTCCCGAATTTTCTAGGTTTAATAGGGGCAGCTGGTGCTTACTGTCTTGCTGTGTCATGTGAAATTTACATTTATGTATTACAGTATTGTTTAAGTTATGAATATGCAATAAACAACTGGGCCATATACAGCAAAGAGTAATCTTGTAAAGATGCGTAACCCCCAAAACCACATGTAAAGTTCAATAACCACGTAAATTAGGTTAGGTTTTGTGATTTGCCTTGTATATATTAATAACCCTAGAGCACCCTGGTGTTACTTTTCTTTACCAGATCCGCTAAGAGTATAAATGAAATGACATACGTATGTATACTTACAAATAAGAAATTACTGACGTATATATAATATTACTTTCGAATATATATTAAATTACTTACGTATATATAAGATTACTTTCGAATATATATAAAATTACTTACATATATATATATATATATATATATATATATATATATATATATATATATAATTTCTTATGTATACATACGTGAAATTACTTACGTGTATATATAATACTTTTGAATACATATGAAATTACTTACGTGTGATAGGAGAGAATACCGACCACAACTCCACTCAAGAAGAAGACGAGGTAAAAAGCGTTTTGTTTGGTTAGTAACATTTTTTTATTTAATAAATAATTAATTTAATAAGTTTGTTAGTTTTTATTAATATATATAAAATTTCCTTCTTGGATCTTCTCGGATTTTATGGTGTCGTAAGTTCACTGTGAAAAAGAGAAAAAATAAATAAAATCCTTTTGTTAATATTAACATAAGAAATCTATTATATTTAACATAGAAATAATAAAATCAAATTGAGAAAGAAACACAAGTTTGTTAATTAGTGAATGAAACTAATATTGTTGTAGATATATGAGTTTTATTTTGTATCCAATATAAGACATAGAAGTGCATGTATTCTGTTTTTTATGAGGCTGTCGGATGTCCGTTCTATAGTTTCATTATTATTATTATTATTATTATTAGTAGTAGTAGTAGTAGTAGTAATAATATATATATATATATATATATATATATATATATATATATATATATATATATATATATATATATATATTATATATATAAATATATATATATATATATATATATATATATATATATATATATATATATATATATATATATATATATATATATATATATGAGGTTGGGAAATCTGTAACATTAACATAGTGGCATTCAGATAGAATGCGTTCATTCCTAAGTATAGCAGATATAAGCTATAAGGTTGGATTCCTTTTAACCTTCTGTGGTGTAGTGGTAGCGCCTTGACTTAGTAATCATAAGTTCTAGGTTCGAGTCCCGGTCGGGGTAAAAATTGATTCATGTTTTCACATATGTAATGTGCTTATTTGGTTATTTCATGGCCCGAATGAGATTGGGAATTGAATTAAATGCTAAAATGAAGCCACGAGTGAGGTTGGGGAATCTGTAATTTGAACAAAGTGGCATTCAGTTAGAATGCGTTCATTCCTAAGTATAGCAGATATAAGCTATAAGGTTGGATTCCTTTTAACCTTCTGTGGTGTAGTAGTTTAGCGCCTTGACTTAGTAATCATAATTCCTAGGTTCGAGTCCCGGTCGGGGTAAAAAATGATTCATGTTTTCACATATGTAATGTGCTTATTTGTATTTCATGGCCCGAATGAGATTGGGAATTGAATTAAATGCTATAATGTAGCCACGAGTGAGGTTGGGGAATCTGTAATATGAACATAGTGGCATTCAGCTAGAATGCGTTCATTCCTAAGTATAGCAGATATAAGCTATAAGATTAGATTCCTTTTAACCTTCTGTGGTGTAGTGGTAGCGCCTTGACTTAGTAATCATAAGTCCTAGGTTCGAGTCCCGGTCGGGGTAAAAAATAATTAATGTTTTCACATATGTAATGGGCTTATATATATATATATATATATATATATATATATATATATATATATATATATATATATATATATATATATATATATATATATATATATGTGTGTGTGTGTGTGTGTGTGTGTTTGTGGAAATAGATGGTGAGATTAGGGCTGTAGCTCACGCAGTATATGATCTATTTTACTGAGTATTTCTATATTTATTTTATCGCGCTGCCGGATAAAAACATAGGAGTATTGTCATTGTTTTCTGTATCCGGATCATCATTGTGTATATTACTTTTATTTCTATGTTGTTATTATTGTTATTATTATTATTATTATTATTATTATTATTATTATTATTGATTAGTTTTGAAGATATCCCATTTTACATTGTATATAGAATATAGCAAGAATAAAATTATAACGAACGATCAATGATAAATTAAGTAATGAATAAGTTATTATCGGAAGGGCGGAAGGGGAGAGACTAAGAGATTATTATTCATTTGTGTTGTTCAACCACATAGATAAAATTGATATACAAAGATATTCAGCATATGACTATGGGAATAATGATAATAATAATAATAATAATAATAATAATAATAATAATAATAATAATTATAATAATAATAATAACATTACAAAGTTTTTACCTCATTTTCTGCAGGTTCCAAATTTGAATTCAAAAAGTAGGAAGTCAAAATTTATAACAATAATAATAAAGGATAAGAGAACTTTGGATTATCAGCATATTTTATGCATTACTAACATTCAGTACTTTCATATTTACATACATATTGACTTTTCAATCCACTTGGGGATGAAACCAACTCAATTCATGGCCTGTCTCAAGAACGGATATATGGATAGAGATTAAATATTTAATTAACATATGTCGACTCCGTATTTCAAACGTGAATTTTAATAACTGGTGAAGTAGTCTAACTTGTATCTAATTCGGTCCTAAAACCGGATATATAGAGAAGAATTTTCTATGAATCAAATCCCTAGTCACACCCCTGATAATGATGAATATGGGATTTTTCGAAAGCTTATGAATTGGTTGGTGTGCTGATTGCATCATTCCTTCCACTTCCAGACCCTGGCACTCTCTTCCTACCACTGTCTTCCCTAACTCTTTTCACATTTTCCCTTCTAAAACCTGATATATCGTCATCTCGGGGCCTAATCCTGCCTTGTTTTTAGCTCTTCATTTCTCTGACTAGTCAGTCTTTCGGCCTGTCCTCTCCTTATTGTTTATCATTCTCTTATTTCTGCCTTGTCCTTAAGCTGCTACTTTTTCATCATTGCATGCTTGGTGTCCGAACCCAATGAGGGCAAGTTTCTTTGCCCGATTCTGTGTCACAGTTTGTGGTGAGCAAACCAGCTCAACTCGGTAGCGGTCCCAAGCCCAGATCAGTGGATATGAGTGGTGTCAGTAAGGACATCTGGCCGTATAAAGCTTTTAGTCAAAAGAAATACTAGAATCCAAGTGACTAGTAACATTAAGTGACACTTTATGAGAATGGGAAAATATGCCAATAAAATAAAGAGTAAATTCGGTATCACTGTAGACTCGAGTTGGGATCAGGAAGGACATCTGGCTGTGTCAAAACTTTAGTCACGAGCAACTCTAGTAGCTAAGAGACCCTGGAGAAATTGTTAATCCCATGAACTTGGGAGATATTCCCATGAACATGGGAAACACTGGTCATAAATGAATGGGTAGCTTAGTTATCAGTGTAATGAGTCGGGATCAGGAAAAAAACATCTAGCCTTAGAAATATTTGAATGCAAGCCATCACGAGTATTCAAGAGGCCATTGTGAAATAGTGATAACGAAAAATCTGTCGGTAGATTTTTTTTTATCTTTTTCTTGTTACGTCAGATATACGGAAGTCGTCTGTAACAACAACAACAACAACAAGAACAATAATTTAAACTTTTTAGCTGTACAAATACACTTACAGATGAATTTCTTTTTCTTTTTTGGTTACCTCTACCTTATTAGCACCTTATATAACCCTTACTTTGCCAGCACTGCAACATCCAACTCAGATGACTATATTGCTCAACTGTACACCTGTTTCTGCAATCTAGAATAAACTGGTGCACGCGTGATGTTCTCTCTCTCTCTCTCTCTCTCTCTCTCTCTCTCTCTCTCTCTCTCTCTCTCTCTCTCTCTCTCTCTCTCTCTCTCTCTCTCTCTCTCTCTCTCTCTCTCTCTCTCTCTCTCTCTCTCTATATATATATATATATATATATATATATATATATATATATATATATATATATATATATATATATATATGTTCCGGTTCCGGTTTTACGTCACGGACTCCCTTATCAACCAAGGGCTAGGACGGTTGCCTTCTTGCGAAGGACATATATATATATATATATATATATATATATATATATATATATATATATATATATATATATATATATATATCTTTGTCTGACTATCTATCTTTCTGTATTTATCTATCTATCTATCTCTTGTGATTTCGTTGCACGCTATATTGCTTAGAGATTTATTTTTTTTTACAATATATGAAAATTATAAGACTTTAGTTTTATCTCTGAGTTTGCTGTTAATCCGTTCAGATCTCACGACAGAGTGTTCAGAGGGCTGAATGCAAAAATCAATCCAGTGTAACTATTTTAATCCCGTAGCTCTAACATGTCTGTGTCTGCCTCCATTCAAATGGGAACTAATTTTGTATTCAAGAAATATAGTTTTATATGCGCGTGTAGTATATATATATATATATATATATATATATATATATATATATATATATATATATTTTTTTTTTTTTTTTTTTTTTTAAGATTTTACCATTTAGCAAAACTAATTAAAATGTTATTTTAAGCTATTATTTTTTTTGCTACCTCAGCAACTTAGTCAGCTAATTGCTTGTTAAAACGTCATGAAATTGAAGACTTAAAGGCTGTTGTTATGTAAAGCGTAATATTCAAGATAGGAAAATAATGAAGTCTTCGCGTAAATATGATTAAACATCCGTTTTCTTTCGATAATAAAGAAAACGGCTATTTAGGATAGTAACTGCAGGAAAAGTGTTTTTTGTAACTAAGTTACCATTGATTATAGATTTTCATTGCTTAATCTCTCTCTCTCTCTCTCTCTCTCTCTCTCTCTCTCTCTCTCTCTCTCTCCTCTCTCCTCTCCCTCTCTCTCTCTCTCTCTCGGTCAATTATTTATTTATCATTTCCATATTTGGGTTTAGTAAACATGGAATTAGCCTCTCTCTCTCTCATCACTTTCACTATTGTATTTATAAATTATTAGGGTGGTTTACAGTTTTGCGGGCCATGCCGCTCAACTACCTCACCCCTCCGCTCAAGTAAGTAGTTCGACCCTAACCTGTATGATGGGGGGTTCCAGGGGGGCGAGGCCCCCGTGGCTAAGAGGTTAGGTAAGTATTTTTAGCTAGGATAGTAATAAATTGTTTCGTATGCCTATTGTCGACATTTTTGTTGTGTATTCATCCGCCAGTTCCCTAGTTAGAGCCTAGCTCCATCTATTGTATGGCCCGCACAACTGTAGGTGTTCCTATTATTATTATTATTATTATTATTATTATTATTATTATTATTATTATTTATTATTATTATTATCAATATTTTTATATTACAGTAAGTGGTAATAGGTTTTGGTATTAATGGCTTTTAAGTGCATTTTACAAGAAACCAGTATTAAATTGATGACCACACACACATACAAACACATACAGTTTCCTTGACCAGCATAGTTTGCAAAGTTATGGAGAAACTACTAAGGAAACATATCTCTCTTCACTTGGAATCCTTCAACTTTTTGTCAGTGAGGCAACATGGCTTCAGAGAAGGAAGATCAACAGTAACAAACTTATTAGAATTTTATGATGAGGTAAGCCAAATCTTACAGGAAAGAGAGGGCTGGGCAGATTGCATATTCCTAGACTTCCAGAAAGCGTTTGACACTGTTCCACATGGGAGACTTATTAGGAAGCTGCAATCAATGGCTAGAATAGGTGGAAATGTCTTGGAATGGATAAAAACTTACTTAGAAGGAAGGGAACAGAGGGTTAGAGTAAGACACTCAGTGTCTGAATGGAGAAGAGTTAGTAGTGGAGTTCCACAGGGTTCAGTTTTAGGGCCACTTTTGTTCCTTGTATATGTAAATGACCTACCAGAGTCTGTAAATTCATTCATGAATATGTTTGCAGATGATGCAAAGATTGTGAAGAAAGTAAAAAACGAGAACAATGGTAGAGAACTTCAGGAGGATCTAAATAATCTGCATGAGTGGTCAGAAAAGTGGCTAATGAAATTCAATACCTCAAAATGTAAGGTAATGAGAATGGGTACAAGTGCAAGAAGTCCCAAGCTTGACTACTCGGTGGCTGGAGTACAACTTCAGGAGACAGAAAATGAGAGAGATCTAGGAGTAAACATATTGGCAGATTTGTCTCCAGAAATACATATAAATGGCGTAGTAAGGGCAGCATATGCATTCTTATCAAATGTAAGGGTAGCCTTCAGGCACATGGACAAGGAAATGTTCAGAAATATTTATGTAACCTATGTGAGGCCAAAACTCGAATATGCAGCCCCCTTTTGGAATCCGCACTTGAAAAAGCACATAGCTAAGCTTGAAAAAGTTCAAAGACATGCCACAAAACTGGTGCCAGAAATACGCAATCTCGGTTATGATGAGAGGCTGAGGGAATTAGACTTGCCATCACTCGAAGCTAGAAGAGTAAGGGGGGATATGGTGACAGTCTTTAAATTCCTTCATGGTTATGATAGAGTGGATAGGGATCGATATTTCGATATGGCTGGCTCTAGAACTAGAGGTCATAGTTTGAAGCTTCGGAAGAAAACTTGTTTGCAGGATGTAAGGAAATACTTTTTCAGTGTAAGAGTAGTTGATAATTGGAATTCGCTAAGCGAGGAGGTAGTTAATGCTACCTCAATCCATAGTTTTAAGGACAGGTATGATAAGTATCACTAAGTCTAAAAATGGAACCGATCAGGAGACGGGAAGATACGAGCTTTGGGCTCTTTCCCGTAAACACAATTAGGTAATCACAATTAGGTAATCACATCGACAAGGAAATGCTGTAAACTACTTATGTAAGTTATGTGAGGGCAAAGCTTAAATATGCAGCATCCTTATGGAATCCGCACTTGAAACGTCTTATGAACAAACTGGAAAAGTTCAAAGACATGCTGCGAAAATGGTGCTAGAACTACGCACTCTCAGTTATGAGTAGAGGCTCAGGGAACTAGACTTACTATCAATTGAAACTAGAAGAATGAGGGGGGATATGGTGACGGTTTTTAAATTCTTTCATTGATTTGAAAATGGACAAGGATTGCTATTTTGATATGGCTGCCTCTAGAACAATAGTCTGAAGCTTTGTAAGAAACTTCTTTACAGGATGTAAGGAAGCACATTTTTAGTGTAAGGATACTTGATTATGGGAATTCGCTGAGCGAGGAAGAAGTTAATGCTATCTCAATTCATAGTTTTAAGGACCAGTATGATAAGTACCATTGAGTATAAAAATGAAACCAATCGGCCTCATTCCCGTAAGCATAGATAGGTAATTACAATTAAACAATTTCATAGCAGTATTGTAGACAGTGTCATATGCTCATGAAATTTTAGTGTTTTCATGGCGAACCATCATACATAAAAACTAGATTTCTTTTGGTTTGCAGTAATGGAAAATATACAGATTCTAAATATTGGTGGAGAGATTGCAGCGAAAATTGAATATATCCTTTGCATAAATTTCAGTGGGGAAAAGTTGCTTTTTATTGAGAATAAAAGAAGTACAGAGCTGCCAGCATTAAGTTTTGTGTAAACCTGAGGAGAGAAATTGCAGCCAGAGTAGATATGAATATTCTGAGATGGTTTGACCATGAGGAAAGGTTGGATGATGAAAGACTGCTGAAAAAGGTGATGAATGCGAGAGTTGATGGAAGAAATGCTAGAGGGAGGCCTAGGTTTGGGTGGATGGATGGAGTAAGGAGAGCCCTGAATGATAGGAGGATGGATGTGAGGGAAGCAAGTGAGCGTGTTAGGAATAGGAATGAGTGGCGAGCGATTGTTACGCAGCTCTGACGGGCATCTGCTGTTACCACGGGGCTTCATCTTACAGAGGTAGCCCTGTGGTAGGGGCAGTAGGGGAGTTGACAGTTGTGAAGCTACTCAGGTTGTGGAAGAGCCATAAGGATGGGCTGTGGCACTCCAGCAGTGCCATCTGAACGGTCGCTAGCTCCCTCGTCATTTCCCATAAAGCAAAGTAATCCCCTTATTGTTTTCTTTTTTTTATGTCGGCTACCCCCCCCAATTAAAGGGCGAAACAGCCAAGGTAGATAGATAGATAGATAGTAAACCTGATGAGCTTTGATTGCTTGTCATTATCTTGATCCTATTTTTTTCATATCTTTGTTATAAAGAAACTTTTCTTTCAAGGTTAGTTTATTAGGTAATTTTTACCAGTAATTAACACCAATATCAGTCATCTGTTGTCTGTGAGAATATGTTGAAACCTCACATTGTTATTCAGTTGCATTTTATAATTTTCTTCTCCAAAGGTATTTATCCTCACAAAATGAGTATTTGAATTTGTATTCTTGGGAGGCTAAAGGAAAGCTGTCTAGAATTAGTATTTTGAAAGACATTCAGTACGGATAACTTTCCATAAATGTCTCCCCATGGCTTAGGGAGGGATAAGAGAGGGACACTGAGGGAGAGTATAACATCTGTTCAGATTGTTCACAGAATGTTATATCGCAATTTTCAACAATAGATTTATAACTGACTGCACCTGGTAATTTCCAAAAAATACTTGTCCGTTCTATTGAACATGTGGTATCAAACCCACACACACACACACGTGTATGCATACACATGTGGTTCCGCTTTAATTATTAACAATATATATATTTTACATTTCATAGACTTGCTTAGTAAATATAATCTGAAAATAATTTAACTTTTTTAGTCATCATTTTGCTGTTCATATTTACAGATATAATTTTGCACCATAAAATTATTAATTGTTGAGTAGGTAGATTATTATGATTTTAGAAATCATGATCTTATTTTCTCCTCCCTTTGACTTTATTTTCGAATCACAGAGCGGGGCGTTAGGAAGGGCATCCAGCCTCAATTCCTCTTATAACTGCAACCCGAGTTCATCCCCATTCCATTGGTGACAGATTGTGAAACATAAAAGAGACTTATTAGCTTTTGGGATGACCTTACTTTCCTATCATCGTCACTGAGTTTACGATGTACCATGCTCATTGATATAGTCGTTACGGCCACTATCTAGAGACAGGTTAGCGGGCCGGCTACATTCTTGATGTGATTAGGCGAAAATTGTATTTTTTCGTCACGGAAATAGCCAGGTTTGAAGTTTTATATATATATATATTTATATATATATATATATATATATATATATATATATATATATATATATATATATATATATATATATATGTTCATGGTTGAGCAGTTTTCAGTCCATCATGCAACAGGAGCTCCTGTATGCCAATCTCTTCCATTCTATCCATTATTTTGTTATTTTATTTTATTTAGTCATTTTTTCGGCACGCAAACTCATTAACTATCTCCATATCTTCTCCCCCTGAGGAAAGGGGCAAAATACATCCTTCATATGCCCCTGAGGGTCGTAAAGGTCGGCTAAATATAGCGGAAGTTGGAGACTGGGTATCCGCTCCATTGTATATTGCTCCCACAAAGAGTTAATTTTTTTGCTTTGACTCAGCCACCTCCCATATAAGGGGTATTATGATTTTTTTTTATTATAGATAGCTTTTATAGTTGGAATATTTTTGCCCTTTAAACCCTTGGAAGAAAATTGGAAATAAGACACAATATAAACGCAAAAATTGTTTTTACTTTTTCTCTCGTGTTTAAGAACAAGATGTGTATTCTTCATATTTCAACAAATTTAAAATCAGAAATTATACATTTCTTATATATCAATATTTATTTAATGTAAATAATTATGTCTGCAATAATCTACCTGCTTTGTCGGGAATCGAACCTGGGAACTCTAGAACGCCACAGCCTCCGCGGGGCGCTAGGGAGGGCAGTCAGCTTTAATCACTACCAGCATGTCTGCGTCCACTCCCATTCGAATGGGGATTAACAGTGACACATAAACACGGCATACAAGATTGAATGCATGTTTGGATGCACTACATATACGTACATACAATGCATACAAAACATGGCTGTTTGTCATATGCAATGCATACAAAACATGGCTGTATGTCATATATACTAAAAAATAATAAAACATTTATTACTAAGCTCCATTATTTTACATATACTGAAGACAGTTCCAGGCTGTCTTTCACATTTCAATGCACCATTTTATATATCAATTAGTCCCCATGAATGGGGTGGACACAAGCAAGTTGGAACTGAGGGCCTAAGATATAAATTCATTCTAAAAAGCTGCCGATTTTGTGTAATTCAACATATTAGGCCGCTTTCACACCAAAGTGGCACGTGGCATGCCACGTGGCACACCAGTTGAAAACGAACATCCGGAAATATATAAAACCTTTTACACAAGTGGCATGACATGTCACATGTGCCATGTGTCACGCAACTTCTGTGTTAAGGATTTCATATATTTCCGGATGTTCGTTTTCAACTGGCGTGCTATGTGCCACAGTGCCACTCTGGTGTGAAAGCGGCCTTAGAAATTTAAAAGTCTGCTCACATAATTCAACACATTAAATGCAATCCCTAATTTTTAGGAAGAGGGCCATCAGACAAAAAAAAAATAAAATATGAGAATGAATGAATTACTCTATTTCTGGTCCAAACTGGACCCCTATCTCAATTATGGTTAAGAAAGGGTCCGGTTGGAACCCGAAACGTAGTACTTAATTACTTTTCAAATTCTGGATTACTCACGGGGTTACCAACCATTTAAGACATGGAAAATACGGAACCAACCTAACCATCATATAATAAATACAAAATCTATGTCTATCGTATTTCAAAAAGTATGTACAACTTTAAGATTCGTAGCTCAGAATTACAAAATTAAAATTATTCTCAGCAGAGGTTTTTTTTTCTATCTCCAGTTATCGTTACGTATCCAAACAATTTCGAGGAGGTCCTGGATCTGTCTGCCTTTGTAGACGGGTACGGCATATACTGGATTGAAATTGTAGGACATAATCTTAAAGCCAAGACAATCTAATTTCTGAACGTACTTCCAGGCTCTTTCCGCATTACCTGTGCATGTACAAGAAAACATTCATGGTTTTATCTTTAGATTTATTATTATTATTATTATTATTATTATTATTATTATTATTATTATTGACCACTTTTGTTTAACTGCAAGACGAGACTGTCACACATTGTGCTTTTTCCCGTTATGGCAATTTTTGTGATTGCAGTGAACACGTGAGTATGTCTTTTGAGATACCGTTAATTGGCTCCTTTTGTAACCAACAAAGTGAATCATCTTCACTTCCTCTGTGTGTGTGTGTTTTTTTTATGGACTTGGAATGTGTTCCATATCACCAATCCTGAGCTCGGCTCTTCTAGGTGGATAATACATCATACCTTCGCCAGAACCACGTGAGGGTATTTAAATTAAACTAATGACATCATCGTAATAATTATGAGAGAGTATCTTCTTGGGTTCTCTTGCAGTTCTGCTGTGTAAAGAAAAGTCGCACGCACGCACGTGCACATTCGCAGTCTCGCACACAAACACACACACACACACACACACACTAAGTCTAAAAAGTATCACTAAGTCTAAAAAGTATCACTAAGTCTAAAAATGGAACCGATCAGGAGACGGGAAGATACGAGCTTTGGGCTCTTTCCCGTAAACACAATTAGGTAATCACAATTAGGTAATCACACACACAGGAGACTCAAACATAAAATCAAAAATTTAGAGGAAATGGTTATAAGCCTTGATGATAAAACTCAGAATATGGATGGAGAAATGAAAGAGAATGAAACACTCAGAGAGCAAATAAGATCTTTGGAGGAAGCAAATAAAGCACAAGGGCAGGAGAGAAAGGAACTAGAAAAAAGAATAAAGAAGCTGGAAGGGGAAAAGAGTCAACTAGAATCTAGAATTTCTAAACAAGAAGATAAAAACAAACAGCTGAATGACAACCTAAAGGAATTAGATGTTAGTTCACTGCTCTCTTCTGAGAGAGACGAGATTGCTGCTTCGAATGTCCAGATTAAGGAAAACATTGAACAGTTCAGAAAAGAGTTCCAGGAGCTGAATATGGAAAATGATGCCATGAAAACTTCCTTTGCTGATGCACTAAAGGGGAATGTGGCAGTTAAAGAGGCTGTAAAGGTGGTGGCACTGGAAAACATACAAACAGTTGACTATAAAGAGACAGTATTCGAAAAAATGAAAGACGTTGTGATGGAAAGGGCAAACCCACTCATCAGACAGGCACTTGATAAGGAGAAGACAGTGGTAATCTCAGGCATAAGCGAGTCCCAGGAGCCAACATGGCAGGGGAGACTTGAAGAAAATAAAGCTAGGGTTGTAGACCTGATAATAAAGCTTGGAGTAGTATGTGGTCCTGAGGATATTGTAAACATACACCAACTAGGTAAATATTCGAGGGAAGGAAAGCCGAGACCAACAAAAGTAACCTTTGAGAGAGGGGAAACATGTAGGGAAATATTGTTGAGAAAAAAAAAGTCTAAAAGACCTTCAAGAATTCAAAGAAGTGTTCATTAGACAATACAGAACACAGGAAGAGATGGGAAAGATCAAAAACTTGTTGCAAGAGGCAAGAAGGTTAAATGATGAAAGAAATGAAGAAGAGAAGAAAAATTTTCATTACAGGGTTCTTCCAGACAAAGGGGAGATAAAGAAGATAATGACAGAAGATCAGGGGATGGGGCCTCATTAAGATTGTTATACACATATGCTGATGGATTAGCTGGTAAGGCAGTAGAATTAAAAGATAGGATTCAAAACAGTAAGGCAGATATAGTAGCAATTACAGAGACTAAGTTGAGTGAGGACATAAACAGGGTCACAGTTTTTCCTAAGGGTTTCAGAATACTAAGGGTTGAAAGATTTGAGAGGACTGGTGGAGGGATAGCACTGCTCATAAGTGAAAGGATTCAAGTCGAAGAAATAAATTTGGCTATAGAAAGTGAGTTCAAGGAATTTCTTGTTGCTCGCATAAATACTGGGTCAGAGAGCATTATAATAACTGTTGTATACAACCCACCAAGGAACCAAAATAGGCTTGAAGTTTATGAGGAAAGTCATATAGGTACTATTGAAGTCATAAACTCAGTTGTTAACATGGCACGGGAAAAAAAATGTAGGATTTTGATTATGGGAGACTTTAATCATAAAGAGATAGATTGGATAAATCTTGACCCACACAGTGGTGAGGACTCATTCGGGGCAAGATTCCTAGATTGCGTACAAGGGAATTTCCTACACCAACATGTAATGGAACCAACAAGGGCCAGGGGTGGGGATGAGCCATCACTACTTGATCTAGTGTTCACAGATAATGTGTTGGATATTGAAAAAATTGAGTATGAACCACCAATTGGAAAGAGTGACCACTGTGTGTTGTTGATGGAGTATATCATTGAAGATATTCTTCCTGAGAGTAGAGGCACTGAGGACATGAGAAGGAACTATCTGAAAGGAGATTACATCAAAATGAATGAGCTTTTTGCAGTTATTGACTGGAGAACCTTATTTTACAACAAATCTGTACAAGAAATGTATGACATCTTTTGTGAGAAATATGGGAAGATAGTAGATTGCTGCATACCTGTCACCAAAGTAGGTGTAATTCATGCCAGAGAGAAATGGTTTGATAATGGGTGTAAAAGAGCTAAGGAGTGGAGAGACAAATGCTGGAAAAGGTATAGGAGGAGAAAAAACATAAATGCCTGGCAAACCTACAAAAGAGCAAGAAATGACTACCTAAGTAAAAGGAGAGAGGCAGAGAGAGACTATGAGAGGGACATCACCAGGAAGGCTAAAGAAAATCCCAAGCTTTTCCACAGCTTTATCAGAGGAAAACTGAAGGTAAAAGAACAGGTTTTAAGGCTAGAGAGAGCGGATGGAAGCATCACTGAGACGGATGAAGAGATCTGCAAAGAATTGAACAAGGAGTTTCAGTCAGTATTTACAGTAGAAAATACCCCACCCCCTCAGATTGCAGTGATAGAAGCTCAAGGGCCGGTATTAGAGAACATCAACCTTACAGCCACAGAGGTATGCAAAGCGCTGATGGATTTAGATGTTCATAAAGCTACAGGTCCTGATGACATATCCCCTCATGTGCTTAAAAAATGCGCAAACACAATATCAGTGGCACTAAGTATCATATTTAAGGAGTCACTGGAGTCGGGGGAGATTCCAAGATGCTGGAAACAAGCAAATGTGATACCTATCTTCAAAAAGGGAAGGAGGGATACGGCTCTGAACTATAGACCAGTTTCCTTGACCAGCATAGTTTGCAAAGTAATGGAGAAACTACTAAGGAAACATATCTCTCTTCACTTGGAATCCTTCAACTTTTTGTCAGTGAGGCAACATGGCTTCAGAGAAGGTAGATCAACAGTAACAGACTTATTAGAATTTTATGATGGGGTAAGCCAAATCTTACAGGAAAGAGAGGGCTGGGCAGATTGCATATTCCTAGACTTCCAGAAAGCGTTTGGTACTGTTCCACATGGGAGACTTATTAGGAAGCTGCAATCAATGGCTAGAATAGGTGGAAATGTTTTGGAATGGATAAAAACTTACTTAGAAGGAAGGGAACAGAGGGTTAGAGTAAGACACTCAGTGTCTGAATGGAGAAGAGTTAGTAGTGGAGTTCCACAGGGTTCAGTTTTAGGGCCACTTTTGTTCCTTGTATATGTAAATGACCTACCAGAGTCTGTAAATTTATTCATGAATATGTTTGCAGATGATGCAAAGATTGTGAAGAAAGTAAAAAACGAGAACAATGGTAGAGAACTTCAGGAGGATCTAAATAATCTGCATGAGTGGTCAGAAAAGTGGCTAATGAAATTCAATACTTCAAAATGTAAGGTAATGAGAATGGGTACAAGTGCAAGAAGGCCCAAGCTTGACTACTCGGTGGCTGGAGTACAACTTCAAGAGACAGAAAATGAGAGAGATCTAGGAGTAAACATACTGGCAGATTTGTCTCCAGAAATACATATAAATGGCATAGTAAGGGCAGCATATGCATTCTTATCAAATGTAAGGGTAGCCTTCAGGCACATGGACAAGGAAATGTTCAGAAATATTTATGTAACCTATGTGAGGCCAAAACTCGAATATGCAGCCCCCTTTTGGAATCCGCACTTGAAAAAGCACATAGCTAAGCTTGAAAAAGTTCAAAGACATGCCACGAAACTGGTGCCAGAAATACGCAATCTCAGTTATGATGAGAGGCTGAGGGAATTAGACTTACCATCACTCGAAGCTAGAAGAATGAGGGGGGATATGGTGAGAGTCTTTAAATTCCTTCATGGTTATGATAGAGTGGATAGGGATCGATATTTTGATATGGCTGGCTCTAGAACTAGAGGTCATAGTTTGAAGCTTCGTAAGAAAACTTCTTTGCAGGATGTAAGGAAATACTTTTTCAGTGTAAGAGTAGTTGATAATTGGAATTGGCTAAGCGAGGAGGTAGTTAATGCTATCTCAATCCATAGTTTTAAGGACAGGTATGATAAGTATCACTAAGTCTAAAATGGAAGCGATGAGGAGACGGGAAGATACGAGCTTTGGGCTCTTTCCCGTAAACACAATTAGGTAATCACAATTAGGTAATCACACTTACACACACAAGGTAGTAACAGTCAATATTACCTGATAAATGAATTTCCATTCCAATTTGCTTAACATTTTTAAGGAGATTTGGCGTGGTATTAAGCACATCTTCAAAGAACGGATACTCAGCCCCTTCTACGTCTATTTTTAAGTAATCTATAACGGAATTTTCCAATTTCAGTAATTTCAGAATATTTTGATAACTGTCCACCTGTAAGGGATAAAAGAGAATATATCAGTAACCTGTAACAACAAAACCGAATATTCTTGGATATTCGTTAAATATCTAGGGAACCATCTTAGCCCTTAGTAGAAAAAGGGAGTCCGTGACGTAAAATCGGAACAACAACAACAACAACAACAACATTCGTTAGATATCTCTTATTATCCTTTCACATGACAGTCCACAACACTCCCATCTCTGTTTCTTTTTACTTTATGTTTTCATCGTGCCAGGCTTTGTGGGGGCATTTTTTTTTTTGCCCGTCCTGGTGTCACAATCATAAAAAAAACCTCTAAGTGACCCAAGCCGTGTGGTGATGAGGGAATTATGGCAACCCCTTTATTGCCAAGTAGCTACAAGGAGGTGATTTTAGTTAATTGGCATCTGTTAAATGTGTGCTTTTACTGGGCCACTTCCTAACAAAGGAGATTGCGGTCATTGTATATGTATGTATGAAGCACAGGTAGCTCATAAATGAATATCAGTTTTTGACATACCGTTCCTCGACCATTTTTTCTTGGAGCACCGATTCCCAGGTTGAAGAACATGATGTTATCAGAGCGATTATGATTCGGTTTGCCAATGGTTGGGTCAAATGCGTACACCTGCAATTATGAATGATTAATTAGTATATTATTTGTACATGTAAAGATAATATATTAATACATTAATAATAAATCTATGAAAATATCATCTGTATAACTCGTACATATGTATATTGAATATCTATCTATATATCTATACATGAGCCATTTTTCCCCTTATAAGGAGAGTGGCGGAGTCAAGGCAAATACCCTGACTCTTTGGGAAAAGAAAATACAGAGGAGGGTATTCCCAGTCCCCTCGGTCCGCTCCATGTAGTCGACTTTAACGACACTTAGGAGAACACGGAGGAAATATTCTAACCTCCTCCCTCAGGGGGACATAGATGTATATAAGTTATGCAGATCTACAGAAAAATATGAGGATCTTTGACCTGCATTTTTCAGAAATGTTCACGTTTTGCCTGCTGATCTGCATATTCTAGAAGACGACAGACGCCACTGCTGTCATGTTCTCTTCTTAAATGATATTCTCATTTAAGTGCAGTATTTACTCTCCCACCAAGGGGAGAAGTGGGTTCCAACTCGATTCAGTTATGACTTGACAGATCAGATTGCCCCACAGACGTCATTGCTGTCTCCTCTCTACCCTAAGTTGACAGTTTCATTAAGGTGTTTATTTATATCTCCAAAGGAAAAGGTTGGCTACAGCTTGAGTCATTTGGTATATTAATTCAGGCTGTCTCCTCTCTACCCTAAGTTGACAGTTTCATCAAGGTGTCTATTTATTTCTTCAATGGAAAAGGTTGGCTACAGCTTGAGTAATTTGGTATACTAATTCAGTATTTAACCCATAGCTCCATATGTCTACTTAAAGATAATCACTGACATAGCAACCTATACTGTAGAGGCAAAAAACTTGTGGTGATAGTTAAATTTATCTACATTGCTTCAAGACAGATTTCTGGAGGGCACGGCCACCCTGAGCGCAATTTATATGGATAGAGTAACGGTTGGAGGCAAGAACTGACCGACGTTATCTAATGCAAATGTCCATACGGGATGCAGTATGGCCATTTGAATTACATAATATATTCAAATCAAGACTTAACACTCTATCTAATGCAAAGTACCAATGCTGTATGTAGCATGGATACTAGGCAACATGTGTTAATTCAAGAAATATCTTACTATACCCAAAACAAGTAGCCGTACTGTATGCAGTGTGGCTATTTGTATTAGCTAACATGTTTTAAATCAAGAATTAACAC
Organism: Halocaridina rubra; assembly: GCA_037179515.1. Lineage (NCBI taxonomy): Eukaryota > Metazoa > Arthropoda > Malacostraca > Decapoda > Atyidae > Halocaridina > Halocaridina rubra. The sequence continues at coordinate 53,735 of JAXCGZ010004063.1, forward strand.
ATGTTTATCAAATGGAAGTAGCCATACTGAATGTAGTGTGGCCACTCGCATTAGATAATGCATGTAATCTCTTGCCTCCGACACACTAGGCATGCCGATAACCTTTTTCCATCAGGTAAATCTCGTTCCTTTTGGCCGTAACCTAACAAACGGGATATGTGTATTTTAACCTTTGGTAAATAGGAGTGATGTATGTTTTTCTTGCCGTTTTTATATATATATATTTTTTTTTTAGGTTCTCCGGCCACGGATGGGTGGAACGGGTCATGAACGACCCATAGGGCGGTCGCCATCCGGCACAGGCCCCAACCCCCCCCCACTGTGGTGTCCAGTCACAGCAGTAACCTCCTAATCCCATTTTGAAAAGAGGTGAACCCATTAAACCTGGGGTATCAAGGTTGGATGCCCTTCATAACATCCCGCAGTAATACAGAGATTTTTGAAACATCTTCCTTACCTTACACCCAAAAAGTTTATCTATTTCGTCATCAAATGTCCAGTCGGCACCTATGCCAAATGATAACATGGTACAGTTGTTTGGTTTCATATCTAATCTCCTATCCAAGCAGATCCATTTTTCACCGTAAAAATATACCTTATGGAAACTCCCACCGAAAGATGCCTGCAATACATAATAAAAGTTTATTGGTCGAACGAAAGGCAGAGGTAAGGGACAGTGATAGCACTAGAGCCCGACTATATACCTACCACATAGCTTGGACCCAAGCCTCTTCTCCAGTAATTTGGACCCAGTGATCGCCAGGTAATAGCTGAATAAACTGGTAAACCTGTAGAAAATTCACTAGACCTTCAATTAATTACTCTGTTTAAGTGGAAGCTAATCCAACCCCGGCCAAGATTGAAATTAGGGCCAGTATGTTGCTAGGCCCAGAGGGTACCACTTTACACCAATGTCGTAAATTAACGGAGAGGATTATTATGAAAAAGTTACATTTGAGGCATGGAGTAATTTAAAATGATGATTATTATAAAGATGCTATAATATAAAGAGATTTATGTTCTTGTTGTTGTTTTTTTATTCCATTCACGATATTTCTTGTCCATTTCTTGACTTGAATCGCCTTGAATCCAACCAGTCTAAATCAAACATAATAATGATATTAATTATAGCAATAATAATAAATAAAGCATTATATATTCACAGTAACTAATTTAGAAAGTTTTCAGAAATTAAGACAAACTCTTGGTTAATGTGTTTACACAGATATGAACATGCTAATATATATATATATATATATATATATATATATATATATATATATATATATATATATATATATATATATATATATATATATATATATATATATATATATATATGTGTGTGTGTGTAATTTTTCTTATTACCTTGAATGTGCACCTGATAGATATAGTTGTCAAGTGAAGATATAAATTCCATTGATCGGCATCCAGCGGCTCCAGAGGACACGACACTTTACCTGAAAATAGAAGTTGCATTGCAGTTATGTTGCATAAAATAATAATCATCATCATCATCATCATCATCATCTATATTTACTATCTATATATAGTGTCTCCATTCCCCTTTGTAAGGGGGTGGCCGAGCCAAAGAATACGCTTTCACCAAGAGCCAAGACACAATTACTCCTCTTAGCTTTATTGTCTTCCTGCTAAGACCCAGAGAATAATAATAATAATAATGCTTGCTTAAGCATTATGCTTCATTATTAGTCCCCATTATGGGGGTGGACACCGACCAATTTGAAGCGGAGGAAAATCTGGATGCCCTTTTTAACGCCCTCGCGTTGGGTTTCATCACAGTCTGTCACCTCATTAGTCGAGTATTCTAACCACTACACTATGGCAGTCCGCAAAAAATAATAATAATAGTAATAATAATAATAATAATAATGTCAGTTTAAAACTGTGAAAGATTTTAACATTGTTTAATACAAAAATTACATTATTGTAATTGTAGATTAAACAAAGCTCAATTTATTTTATAAATAACAATTATCATGTCAGTGCAACACAATGCATGCATCAAATGTCAACAATGAATATCCTAAGCATGGCAGGATATTCCCCTGTTTGCTCTGTATAAAACACTTTATACAAATGCTTAGTACGAACAAAATTGGATATACCTTACATTCCACGCTGTACAGTAGTAAATGTCACGTGTACAGCTACCTGTACACCTGTACCTGCAATTGTTGTAGTAAATATAACTTACTGTTCACATGTTATCCAGTGATGAGTTTACTAGGTTTTTTTATACTTTAATTCTATGAGTGTGACACTGGGACTAGCAAAGAAAATTTCCCTCATGAGGCCCGGACACCAATAAAACATTGAGAAGAAAGCGTAAACAGCTTAAGGACAAGGCGGAAATGAGAAAATAATTGAAAATAAGAAAATAACAGGCTGAAAGAATAAAGTAATGAAGACCTTGTGATGTGGCAGGATTAGACCCTGGGATGATGATAGATCAGCTCTTTGAAGGAAGAAAGGTCATAGGAGTCAGGGAAGACAGGATGAGCTATGTTGAATTATAATGATTTCGTAACACCTGCAGCCACGATGGCAGCTGTTGATATATAGTGTTTGGCTAGCCTCGATGTTTGTATATGTCTATGTATAGTGTACTTGTTCCGTCTGTATGTATGTCAAACTATTTTTATGGTATAACAAACTATAATGTTAATAGTGGAGGAATAGTCCATATATCTGTGATATTTTTGTGGACGACAGGTTATAATGTTAATATGTATGCACACATATACACCTGGTCCCATTCCCCCTTGTAAGGAGGGTGGCCGAGCCAAGAAATGCGCATTCACCTTGATCCACACATACCTCAACCACTCCTCTTAGCTTCTTGGGGATAAAGGGTTACCACGTCTCCCCTCCTTCCACCCTGCTCGGGTAACCCACAAGGTAGGCGGTCAAGGATATTCTACAGTGAGGCCCGACAACCACAGCTGTTGTTGATATGTTCTGTTGCCGGTGTGAATGCACCTTTAAGGTGCGTCCACACCGGCAACAAAACATATTAGCAACAAAATTGACAACATTGGACGCAACAATGTTTGTGTTGCTACTGATACGATGATGTCGATATGTTGGTATGGTGCTGTAAGTGATTTGTTGGTACTACTGGTGTCTGCAGATGTCGACTGCGATGTTTAGGTCAATGTTTACAACTTGTTCCCGACTGCATGTTGCCGGTGTGGACGCAACTTTACAGCACGCTGGGGAACAACGAGGAGAAATTATTGCCCTCTCCTCAGGGGAATTTATTAAGGTACAATATATAGGTATTCATATTGTTAACTCCTCCCCTCAAGAAACTTACTCCAGTCCTCTTGTTTGCTTGGCACTCTTCTCTCTTGCATAGGCACAGTTACTACTTGTTGGTTTTGTTCAATAGGCTTGGGAGCCTTGTATACGGTCTTCGTCTCTACTTCAGCTGGAATCTGGATGTATGTTCTGAAATTAATAGTGAATGTATCACAACTTCAGCAGAATTTTAGTATTACATAATGCTGAATTCAGTGCATTAATTAGTATCCGAAGCCTTTCTCGATTACTAATTGCCTTGTGTGTGTGTGTGTGGGTGAGTGTGAATGTGTGCGCTCTCTCATATGTGTATGAGTGAGTGAGAGAGGTAGATATATAGATAGATAAATAGATATATATATATATATATATATATATATATATATATATATATATATATATATATAATATATATATATATATATATATATATATATATATA
>JAXCGZ010004063.1:62500-67500 GCA_037179515.1 Halocaridina rubra
ATAGTTTTAAGGACAGGTATGATAAGTATCACTAAGTATAAAATGGAACCGATGAGGAGACGGGAAGATACGAGCTTTGGGCTCTTTCCCGTAAACACAATTAGGTAATTACACACACACACACACACACACACACACACACACACACACACACACACACACACACATCACTAATGCTATTATCGGTACTAGCATTCTTCTTATCCTCTTCATATTTTAGACCTTATTCCACATTCAGTCGCTGAGAAATAGTATTCATTATTAATTATGCAATATCCATATCTGTAGTATTACTTTGCGAGTTAATTAATTCTTATTTTGGGGATTTGGGTCGATGTCTGAAGGCCTTTTAAGTACACGATCAGTTGTCACGTGTGGGGTGCTGGAGCACCTTGAGGGACTGGCATAAGATGGTCACACATGCGACTCCTACATGAATGCTGACGGGGTGGGAGTTGATCATTTGCCTCCCAAGTGAAATCATTTTTTAGTGCCCAACCTCGCAGCTTGACTTGCCAATTCCCATCTTACCCAGACTGAGCGCCTGCTCATTTTAGCCATCCAGGACTCAAGTACACGTAGATATGTGGATCACTGAGTTGGGGTGGATAGTTAAAAACAGGGCATAGCCCTATAGTGGCAATATGGCGCCTTTCTTTGACTAAGCGGGAAAAGTGATCGCTTAGCCAAGACCTGAGGAAGAGATTCAAGGAGAGAAAGAGAGACGAACTAGCAAATCTTTCCCTCACTCTTTCCCAAAACTTCTTTTCTTGCCGCAAAGCAACTGATGAAATAGTATGCATCTAACAAAGCATATCCAAACCCTTCATTTCAGGCGTGGCCAACTTTTTCTATAGAGTCATGTTGCATCATATTAAAAAATGTAATTCTCTATATCTTTGCCAGGTGGTAACGTACGCGACTTGGATTCGTCAGGTCATCGGTTCGTGTTCTGTCACGGTCTGAGGTTAGAAAGGGTTTTCATCTCGGGATAACGGTCACACACTGCCAAGACCAAAGTTCTTTGAAAGAGGACACCGTCCTGCCCGGTAAAACCGGATCATCATCATCATCAAGTTTATTTGATTAGATTAGCTTATAAATTTAATGTTATATGTTCTTGTTAGTTTTTTGTCTATGGTTTTTATTGTTAATTGGCAAAATCAGTTCATCACTTCCCCTTCTCTTAACAACATTAACGTGGTGTTACAGAACAGTGTAGCAGAAAATGTATATAACCACATTCAACCTCCTCTTTCTCCTTATTTACTTCTTCATTTTCTTCTTCTCCTCGCATTATTTATTGCCACAGCGGATCAATCGTTTCCATAGCGCCCTCTATCCTTCGTCCTTCGTCACACGTTCACCCTCAAGTCCTCCCTCACCACATCCATAAACCTCCCCACTGGCCTCCCTCTCTATATCCTCCCTGGCAGCTCCATCCTCAGCGTCCTTTTCCCGGTATAGCCCTTATCCCTTTATAGCGCATGGCCAAACCACCTCACTCTCACCTCGAAGTACTACTTTTGTCAATTAAATGTATCACATAACTACTACAAAATAGTACATAGAATTAAGTCATGTATATGTGACTACGAAACAGGGAGCCATAAGTATACAAAAGTGTTGTAACTGACTATAATAACAAAGCATGGCTAACTTAGAGACGGGGAATTACGAGTAATACATTCCCTATTCTTGAATCACACAGAGCTGTAATAGTGTAAATGACTATTATGGAGAATTAGTGTGATTAAAAGCTATGCCACCCATCCGTTGATTAAGAACCTGACTTGGATACTGGGAAGCACGATTATAAGCTTTTTACATCAATCACAGTAGTAAATACAAAAAGTTTTGTTATTTGGAAATAGCAAAGTGCTTTAGAATAGTTTGTCAAGCATCAAAGTATGGAAACACCGGCTAGGAGACGGGGAATCACGAACTTGAGGTTTCTTCTCTTGTAAATAATCACAAAATGGTATATACTCGTATAGTGAATGGAGAAGTCAGTTCCACGGGACTCACTGATGAAATGTTCTTTCCATATATCAAAAATATCTAAACGTAAATACATATTCAGTTGTTTATAGCATAATGAGTTGCCATTATCACAAGTAACCACAAGTAGGTAATTACCAGCTTCTGCGTATTATGCCATCATCACAAGTGAAATGACTTGGAATAAATTTTCGTAAAGTTGCTCTCTGCACAAGAACTTCTTTGTAACTGGTGCCACATCACGAGTTCTGAAAGAATTGGCTCTCGCACTATACCTTCTAGGCACTAAACAATGATTGATTGTATAGTAAATTGACTGTTAGTCTTCATTCCTCTTATCACTCGGTACGAACGCACGTATAAGTGTGTGTGTGTGAAATATATATATATATATATATATATATATATATATATATATATATATATATATATATATATATATATATATATATAGAGAGAGAGAGAGAGAGAGAGAGAGAGAGTGCGTGCGCGTGTTATTATTGACTTCGAAGGAAAAAGCAGTAGAAATGAGTTGGCGAGTTCTTTAGCCATCTATATACTCTGTTTTCCTTCAAGGTCAGTATATTCATGTTGATGTTTGTGTTTCTCTAGGAATATATATATATATATATATATATATATATATATATATATATATATATATATATATATATATATATATATATATATATATATATGTGTGTGTGTGTGTGTGTGTGTGGTGTGTGTGTGTGTGTGTGTGTGTGTGTGTGTGTGTGTGTGATTACCTAATTGTGTTTACGGGAAAGAGCCCAAAGCTCGTATCTTCCCGTCTCCTGATCGGTTCCATTTTATACTTAGTGATACTTATCATACCTGTGTGTGTGTGTGTTTGTATGTGTATTACAAATTTTTTTTTAGCCCTTTATCGAAGCTGAACGCTCTTTCTAACTCCCCGCGTTGGGCTTAAGCCCGCGATTGTCAGACTTGCCACTCTCCGACTTGTGGGCTCTACCATTATGCTACCGCGTATGTACACACACACACACACACACACACACACACACACATATATATATATATATATATATATATATATATATATATATATATATATATATATATATATATATTGCTGATACCTAAAGTAGTTACCGTGGCTCAAGCGGTAGCGTCCACGACTTTGAGGCGTCAGGTCGAGGGTTCGCGCCCCGTCACGGCCTGAGGTTAGCAAGGGCATGCACTCAGGGTAACGATTACAACTGCCAAAACAAGTCCTTCGCAAGAAGGCAACCGTCCTAGCCCTTGGTAGTAAAGGGAGTCCGTGACGTTAAACAGGAACGAACGATCAACTAGATGTACTTACACGTAAGTAAGTACATACTCGTCTCAAGTACAATTATTCACATGTATATGAACTAAATAAATTGCTTAATATCTTATTTATTGAATATTTGTACGCAGTTTTATACGGAAAGTAAACAGGTACATACATAAAGGTATTTCTCATTAACGTTGAGTTTTTTCTCTTGAAAAATATTCTTACATGCATACACACATACATACATGCATACATACACACATATACACATTAACGTTTATATAGAGTTACATATATACATAGTTGCATACATTCATATACATTCATACCTTTATATATATATATATATATATATATATATATATATATATATATATATATATATATATATATATATATATATATATATATACCTCCATACATATATATAAATACATGACTACATACGTGCAAATATATAACGAAGTTTTCATGTACGAGTCGTAAAGAAATATAACAGAAATTTTTAATTATCTAATTGTGCTTACGGGAAAGAGCCATATATATATATATATATATATATATATATATATATATATATATATATATATATATATATATATATATATATATATATGTGTGTGTGTGTGTGTGTGTGTGTGTGTGTGTGTGTGTGTGTGTGTGTGTTTGTGGAAATAGATGGTGAGATTAGGGCTGTAGCTCACGCAATATATGATCCTTTTTACTGAGTATTCCTATGTTTATATTATCGCGCTGCCGGATAAAACATGGGAGTATTGTCATTGTTTTCTGTATCCGGATCATCATTGTGTATATTACTTTTATTTCTATGTTGTTATTATTGTTATTATTATTATTATTATTATTATTATTATTATTGATTAGTTTTGAAGATATCCCATTTTACATTGTATATAGAATATAGCAAGAATAAAATTATAACGAACGATCAATGATAAATTAAGAAATAAATAAGTTATTATCGGAAGGGCGGAAGGGGAGAGACTAAGAGATAATTATTCATTTGTGTTGTTCAACCACATAGATAAAATTGATGTACAAAGATATTCAGCATATGACTATGGGAATAATGATAATAATAATAATAATAATAATAATAATTATAATAATAATAATAACATTACAAAGTTTTTACCTCATTTTCTGCAGGTTCCAAATTTGAATTCAAAAAGTAGGAAGTCAAAATTTATAACAATAATAATAAAGGATAAGAGAACTTTGGATTATCAGCATATTTTATGCATTACTAACATTCAGTACTTTCATATTTACATACATATTGACTTTTCATTCCACTGGGGGATGAAATCAACTCAGTTCATGGCCTGTCTCAAGAACGGATATATGGATAGAGGTAAAATATTTAATTAACATATGTCGACTCCGTATTTCAAACGTGAATTTTAATAACTGGTGAAGTAGTCTAACTTGTATCTAATTCGGTCCTAAAACTGGATATATAGAGAAGGATTTTCTATGAATCAAGTCCCTAGTCACACCCCTGATGATGATGAATATGGGATTTTTCGAAAGCTTATGAATTGGTTGGTGTGCTGATTGCATCATTCTTTCTACTTCCAGACCCTGGAACTCTCTTCCTACCACTGTCTTCCCTAACTCTTTTCGCATTTTCCCTTCTAAAACCTGATATATCGTCATCTCGGGGCCTAATTCTGCC
>JAXCGZ010004063.1:70000-90052 GCA_037179515.1 Halocaridina rubra
TTAGGGTAGTTTACAGTTTTGCGGGCCATGCCGCTCAACTACCTCACCCCTCCGCTCAAGTAAGTAGTTCGACCCTAACCTGTATGATGGGGGGTTCCAGGGGGGCGAAGCCCCCTTGGCTAAGAAGTTAGGTAAGTATTTTTAGTTAGGATAGTAATAAATTGTTTCGTATGCCTATTGTCGCCATTTTTGTTGTGTATTCATCCGCCAATTCTCTAGTTAGAGCCTAGCGCCATCTATTGGTAGGTTTTGAACATTAGTATGGCCCGCACAACTGTAGGTGTTCCTATTATTATTATTATTATTATTATTATTATTATTATTATTATTATTTATTATTATTATATATCAATATTTTTATATTACAGTAAGTGGTAATAGGTTTTGGTATTAATGGCTTTTAAGTGCATTTTACAAGAAACCAGTATTAAATTGATGACCACACACACACATACAAACACATACATCGACAAGGAAATGCTGTAAACTACTTATGTAAGTTATGTGAGGGCAAAGCTTAAATATGCAGCATCCTTATGGAATCCGCACTTGAAACGTCTTATGAACAAACTGGTAAAGTTCAAAGACATGCTACGAAAATGGTGCTAGAACTACGCACTCTCAGTTATGAGTAGAGGCTCAGGGAACTAGACTTACTATCAATTGAAACTAGAAGAATGAGGGGGGATATGGTGACGGTTTTTAAATTTTTTATTGATTTGAAAATGGACAAGGATTGCTATTTTGATATGGCTGCCTCTAGAACAATAGTCTGAAGCTTTGTAAGAAACTTCTTTACAGGATGTAAGGAAGCACATTTTTAGTGTAAGGATACTTGATTATGGGAATTCGCTGAGCGAGGAAGAAGTTAATGCTATCTCAATTCATAGTTTTAAGGACCAGTATGATAAGCTCCATTGAGTATAACAATTTCACAGCAGTACTGTAGACAGTGTCATATGCTCATGAAATTTTAGTTTTTTCATGGCGAACCATCATACATAAAAACTAAATTTCTTTTGGTTTGCTGTAATGGAAAATATGCAGATTCTAAATATTGGTTGAGAGATTGCAGCGAAAATTGAATATATCCTTTGCATTAATTTGAAGTGGGGAAAAGTTGCTTTTTAATGAGAGTAAAAGAAGTACAGAGCTGCCAGCATTAAGTTTTGTGTAAACCTGAGGAGAGAAATTGCAGCCAGAGTAGATATGAATGTTCTGAGATGGTTTGGCCATGAGGAAAGGTTGGATGATGAAAGACTGCTGAAAAAGGTGATGAATGCGAGAGTTGATGGAAGAAATGCTAGAGGGAGGCCTAGGTTTGGGTGGATGGATGGAGTAAGGAGAGCCCTGAATGATAGGAGGATGGATGTGAGGGAAGCAAGTGAGCGTGTTAGGAATAGGAATGAGTGGCGAGCGATTGTTACGCAGCTCTGATAGGCATCTGCTGTTACCACGGGGCTTCATCTTACAGAGGTAGTCCTGTGGTAGGGGCAGTAGGGGAGTTGACAGTTGTGAAGCTACTCAGGTTGTGGAAGAGCCATAAGGATGGGCTGTGGCACTCCAGAAGTGCCATCTGAACGGTCGCTAGCTCCCTCGTCATTTCCCATAAAGCAAAGTAATCCCCTTATTGTTTTCTTTTTTTTAATGTCGGCTACCCACCCCCAATTAAAGGGCGAAACAGCCAAGGTAGATAGATAGATAGATAGTAAACCTGATGAGCTTTGATTGCTTGTCATTATCTTGATCCTATTTTTTTCATATCTTTGTAATAAAGAAACTTTTCTTTCAAGGTTAGTTTATTAGGTAATTATTGCCAGAAATTAAAACCAATATCAGTCATCTGCTGTCTGTGAGAATGTGTTGAAACTTCACATTGTTATTCAGTTGCATTTTATAATTTTCTTCTCCAAAGGTATTTATCCTCACAAAATGAGTATTTGAATTTGTATTATTGGGAGGCTAAAGGAAAGCTATCTAGAATTAGTATTTTGAAAGACATTCAGTACGGATAACTTTCCATAAATGTCTCCCCATGGCTTAGGGAGGGATAAGAGAGGGACACTGAGGGAGAGTATAACAATTGTAAAATGCTTGGATGAGAACTGGAAGTATATAAAGAGAATAAAAATAAAACCAAGAGAGGAAAGAGGAAACCAGTATGCCTAAAGCCTCATTAATGTTACGATATGCATAAATACTTATGGGGTAGCTTGTAAAGCAGTGGAATTAAAGGATACAGGACAGTAAGGCAGATTTGATAGCAAATACATAGACAGACTTAAGAAATAAACAGTGTTACAGATACCCCAAAGGATTCCACAGTTATGACGGTTGAGAGGTCTCGAGGTGACTGTTGGAGGAATAACATTGCATATTATTGAAAAGGGTTTCAGGTTGACAAGGTAAACTATGCTGTGGGAAGGAAGTCCAAGGTGTATTGTCGCTTACGTAAATACAGTTTCAGAGAGCATTATTATAGCTGATGTATATAACCTACAACAGATGTGCAGCAGACATGTGTGTACATGTGGTGTATCGTAAATTAAAATATTTATAAACAGGTGAGAGAAAAAGAGAGTTGAATAATTCCAAAATATCCATTACTTTTAAGATCTTTATCAGGAATTTTTCCTATGTTCATTTGGGGTCGCTGTGTTTCAGTAGCCTCATGGAAACTTGTGTTTGATTTGGCTTAGAATCTAACGGCTGTATGCCCTTCCTATCACTAACCTTTATGTTCTTCCTGGCTAAGGATGGGCACCGAGTAGACTAGGCTAAAAGTGGCTCCATATTGTATCGCGTTTGCATGAGTTTCACATCAGTGGCTAGCTTAATATTGCTTGCACACCAATCTAATTCTCTTTTCAAAGCAGGATATATAAGCACCGTTTTGTGTGTCACAATATATTTCATGTGGCATTAAGGCTTTGATAGTATATATATTAATTATAATCTAGCAGGATTTGAAGACTATATATATTTTATTGGGTTCAGGAAGTCTTTTAAGACTTTTTTTCTTTCTTTATAAATTGGGCTCCTTTCATACAATATATACAGTGTATATTGGATCCTATTCGTACAAAATACATATACAATGGCCGCAATCTCCCTTCTAAGGGGTGGCCGAGTCAATGCACACATTCACTAGAAGACAAACGTGTTGCGAACTCTCTCTCAGGGCCTTGTGGATAAAGGGTTCCTACAGGGAGCTGAGAGGCGTGTTGGTGTCAAAGTGCAATGAAAACAAAATTATTCTTGCAAGTATAGACTGAAAGTACCATAGTCAAATTTAATACTATATTCACCCTCTAAATGTCGCATATGCCTTTTGCCAATTGTCTTGCATTTCTAATACTATTTTTGCATTTTTCCTACATTTATCATGCATCTTTTGGAAGTTTTTCTCAGCAAGGAAAAAAATATAATTATTGTTTTATTCAGGTACTATTATATACGTATGTTTTATTTTGAACCTTGACATTCTGACTAGATGATTTAGTATATTACAGGTGTGATGGGTAATATGTTAACATTAGGTGTTGGTTATGTAAATTTTTATATATTATTTTTATTATTATTATTATTATTATTATTATTATTATTATTATTATTATTATTATTATTATTATTTGGTATTTTGCAAGCTTGTTGAATATTATTCTAAATTCTACTGTTGGTTTTGTACATTTATGTGCATGTAATTAATTAAATATTTGTGTTGTTTAAATACAATTCAGATGTATGGAAGTTAAATTTATTTAGATTTATTTATTATTTCGCCGCTATGTTCAGTTAAATATAATTATTTAATGTTGTTTAACGATGTTAAATGTTGTTCTTGGTTTATAGCAGGAAATTTCAACCGTAGTGTTAATTATTGTTTATATATATATATATATATATATATATATATATATATATATATATATATATATATATATATATATATATATATATATATATATATATATATATATATATATATATATAAGATACATTTGAGGTTTTGAATGTTCGTTATTATTTGATGTCTTTACTAAGTATTTATAGCTTAAGTTTTCGTGCATATCTTAGACATTTCAAGTTCCTTTGCATATAATGAACTTCATAATCATTATGTGCTGTCTCACGGACGTAGTTCACTAGGATACATAAAAAAAAAATGTGATAGTCTTAGTCACCATCATATATATATATATATATATATATATATATATATATATATATATATATATATATATATATATATATATATATATTTTTTTTTTTTTTAAGGGGGAAGATGTTAATCACCATGCTGCTACATAAAAAAATATGATAGTCTTAGTCGTCATCATCATATATATATATATATATATATATATATATATATATATATATATATATATATATATATATATATATATATATTATATATATATATATATATATATTATTTTTTTTATTCTTTTTTATTTTATTTATTTATTTATTTATTTATTTATTTAGTTATTTTTTTAAGGAGGGAAGATGTTAATCACCATGCTGCTTCCCGACCCCAAACGACCTCGTAAAGAGTGGTTCGCTCTCTTCCATTGACCTTTCTAACTGGCGATATAGGATTGTAGCCATAGAACATCAGTTTGAATCCCAGGCAATCTAATCTTTGGAAATGCTGCCATGCAGCGCCCTGATGACCTGCAATTAATTATAAGAGATTTGAAAATATTGTTCTCTCTCTCTCTCTCTCTCTCTCTCTCTCTCTCTCTTTTATATATATATATATATATATATATATATATATATATATATATATATATATATATATATATATATATATATATATATATCTTACACATCCGTGCTTGTTTTTTGTTCCGGTTTTACGTCACGGACTCCCTTATCAACCAAGGGCTAGGACGGTTGCCTTCTTGCGTATATTGTTGAAATTAACTCTTTAAGAGGATTGATAATTGCTTAGTGTTTTTTTTCTAATTAGGACCAAAACAGTTTTAATTGAACTAGTTTGATGAAGACCTTGTACTCTCTTTATGGTCTATAGCTATTTTATAGCTAACTCCATTGAGCTTAACGTATTTGGGAAGCACCGATTTTTCCTGTTTTGTAGTATTATTAAAGTTATCTATCTATCTATGTACTACCTGGGAGGTGAACTTCCATGCCAATCTGTTTGACGTTCTTGAGAAGGTTGGGGGTATTCGAGATGACATCTGAGAAGAATTTAAATTCACTCCCTTCCACATCCATCTTTAAGTAATCAATAATTGCATTTTCTAGATTCAGCAATTTCAAGATATTACTGTAACTGTCAACCTGGAAAAGAGACCAATAGTTAGTTTAGGGCCAAGTCTTTGAACCTGAATTAATAAGGTCTTTATGGTACATTAGAGTGTTTTTTTTTGTTTTTTTTTTTTAGATCCTCCACCCACGAATGGATGGAACGGGTCATGGAGGACCCATAGGGTGGTCGCCAGCCGGCACATGCTCCAACCCCCCCTCTGTGGTGCCCAGCCACAGCAGTAACCTCCCCAGTAAACAGCTTAAACTCTTTTGCCTGGAGGCTTCTACATTAGAGTTAATATGTACTGTACAGCACATATAGGCAACCTCTATGATCTACTAGGCCACATAAGATATATTGTAACTTAATTCGGGCCAGACGTTCACTTCAAAAATGTCTAATTTAAGTACATTTCAATAAAGAAATAAAAATAAAGCTGGCCCGCGGGCCAGATTCGACACTACAACTAAAGGTCGTTGGGGTTAAAATAGAATTTGCCAGGACTGCTCAATAATCAGGCATCCTTCAGTTACGGTTCTATTCCTCTCCCTACATCTACATCGAATCCTCTGGTGTATTCGTTACACATCGATTGTTATCCCTTCACATATGACAAGTCATAACACTCCCCATCTCTGTATCACTTTCTATCTGTTCTTCTTTGCCCGTCCTAGTGTCACAGTCATAAAACAAAACCTAAGTTTTGACTAATTAGACATTTATTTAGTGGAATAAGAAGTTTTATTTTTTATTTTATTTGTGTATTATCTTAATGTATTTATTTGAAATGATCTCTAGAGTGCCTTACCTTGCCACTTCTCATAAACCCAGGTCGATCTGAGATGCCAAGGTTATAGAACATGATGTTTTTTGATCGGTTGTGGTCCCGTTGACCAATGGTCGGATCAAAAGCATAAACCTGCCGTGAAAATTAACATTATTTCAAGGATCTTGTAAAGGTGAGTGGTCCCTAGAACACCTTGTAAAGTTAAATGGTTAGGATCTTATAAAGATGAGGGGTCCCCAGAACACCATTTAAAGTTGATTTGTTAGGGTCGGTTCAGATAAGTTAGGTTAGGTTAGATAACTTGCCTTTCAGATATGATTACGCTAGAGAGCCCTATGTTGACTCTGTTTTACATTATCCCAATATTTCCTTTCTGAATTGATATGCAAGTATGTTGGTATGTTATCACTAATTGAAAATTAACTCTGATAATTACGCTAATATGTCATTAACCCAGAGGATACATAATTTTAATTTAGAATGAAATAATGATTATTAGTATATTAATGAGCAAAATAACTATAGTAGCATATTAATGACTTTTTTGAAGTACAAAGATATTACTATTCATTAATTAATAACAAATTGATGTGTCTGGACTACCGATGACCTTCAGATTACGTTGAAGTTAAAGTTAAAGTTTGCTGAGTTTTAGTCCTCCTATCAGAGGCGTCGCCCCTGTTCTGGCGGACGTCAGCCGGTGCAAGCCCCAACCCCCCACTATGGTGCCGAGCCACAGCAGTAACATCCCCAGTAAGCAGCTTAAACTCAATTGCCTGGACGGAGCTCGATCTGTCGATCTCGCGAATGCGAGACCTGCGCGGTACCACTGTACTAGCCAGTATTTATGTATATTATTTTTCTCTTTCATATGGAACTGATTGAGAAATCTTGCTGTCTGGAGTGAATTTTAATTAATATTATTTGAAAAACCACATTATGGTGCTTTTCTGATGTAGAGATAGCTGAAAGATTAAAATATTTTCATTCTAAAGTTTTTAAACTAATTTTAAAGATATATATATATATATATATATATATATATATATATATATATATATATATATATATTTTTTTTTTTTTTTTTTTTTTTACCTTGCATCCGAACACGGAGTCTATTTCATCATCAAAAGACCAGTCGCTACTTATTCCAAACGACAGTACTATGCAGCTGTTGGTTTTTATTTTGTATTTCCTATCAATGCATATCCATTTCTGTCCATCGAAGTAATTTTTATGGAATTTTCCGCCAACTGAAATCTGGAACAGAAAGAGAGACCATATAGGCTTCAAAA
Organism: Halocaridina rubra; assembly: GCA_037179515.1. Taxonomy (NCBI): domain Eukaryota; kingdom Metazoa; phylum Arthropoda; class Malacostraca; order Decapoda; family Atyidae; genus Halocaridina; species Halocaridina rubra. The sequence goes on from JAXCGZ010004063.1 coordinate 77,367, forward strand.
CAAGTAAACAAATAAAAAAAAAAGTTAATTTGTTTTATTCTCGAGATCTTAAAAGCAGAAAATAAGATCAATTCATTAAGAATTTAATCTTACAAACAGTTTCTACATAGTATTACTCTCTCCTGCTACTCATTCTTTGATATATTTATTTTGCTTTGTTTGATTTTTAGTATTTATTGTAGAAAGGTTCCTTGGGTTTGTGCTTTTCATTATTGAAACTATATTTCTCATACAACCCAAAAAGTACCTATTTTAATGTTCTGATTATAGATATTTAGTGAACATTAGAATATTGGGAATGGCGGTTGAGCGCACGAGTTGGGAAGTAACAAGCCCAACATTCATGAGTTTGATCCCGCCCAAGAACGTTAGGATGGGTTTCTGGCCTTAAGTCTCCAATCCAACATATTTGTGTCCCCCCCATTGAATAGGGATTAATTATGTCACAAAACTGGTGAAAAGTGAACGGTAATGTACTGCATTACAAACAAACTGTACCTTTTGCATAGTACAATAAATGTACAAACATAAGTATAACTACAATAATAGGTATTAAGTAATATAAAATATTAAGGTGATGATTATAAGTACAGTAATTAATTTTTAAAGAAACCACTATCTGAAAAGTACGTGTGCCATTACTTAATTCTATCTCTTATTAAAACTATGTTAACACTTGCCTATATCGTGCAGCTTAATTTTTAATTTCAAAAACATTTCAGGTTTTGGCACTTTATAAAACTATGTAGCCATCCCTTGCTAGCTTTAAGATCATTTTGGCACTGTGATAGTGCCAACACTGAAAGTTACATCCAGTTTAAGTGTATTATCATGTATTCTAATCACATGTTTAATGTTACATATATTTTATATGTACTGAACCCCATTATTATGAAAAAGAGGTAAACCATCAACAAAATATTACCTTGAATGTACAATTTATCGTTGGTTCCGAGAGATAGTTATATAAATTCATATGGTCTATTGATAGTCCTTCTAGGGGGCAATCTACTTTTCCTGTAAAATAATATAGATAAGAAATTTGAGATATTTTCTTTTGTTATCTATGTTTTTTCAGGCTGTGATTAATTTAATCGTATTATTAATACACTGAACACATGTCCCTTATTAAAGTTTAGAGACCTCGATGTTTACATTGGAGTAGAATGTGCACCATTTTGGACATGGCAAAGAAATCTTGTACTTACTCTTAAGTAATTTATAAGAGAGGATGGAAAGAACTAGTTGATTGTAATGGAGGCGAGGTGCTTAAGAAGTGTGAGTGGTGTATCTAGAATATATTTTGAGTGGAAAATTGGGAGGTGAGGAAGAGAACGGGTGATGAAAGAAAGCTCTCAGATAATTAAGATCAGAGAGTATTGAGATGGTTTGTACACATGGAAAAAATGAGTGATGATCGACTAGCAAAGAATGCATGGAAAGCAGAAGTAATTGGAGTAAGGCCAAAAGGAAGATCCAGAAAAAAAAATGGGGGGGGGGTCTAGAGGTGCTTTTTCTCTCTTTCTGAAGATGGATGGATGGGTTGAAAAGAGCATCGGGTGCGCGTGGTATGTCAGTGGAGCATGGCAGAAAGATTGCAAGAGGACTGAGTGGAGATAGTTTGTGTATAGGTGACGCGGTTCAGAGGGATTTCTCACACCTGCTAGCACAGCTAAGTGGGACTGGTTGGTATGGTGGGTTGCCTTATGATGAAGTGGCGAGTGTAACTAGCTACGGCTGTTGGGCCTCATGGCAGAAGATGTTTGCTCACCTACCCTGTGTGTGTGTATATATATATATATATATATATATATATATATATATATATATATATATATATATATATATATATATATATATATATAAATTATATATATATATATATAATATATATATATATATATATATATATATATATATATATATATATATCATATATATATATATATATATATATATATATATATATATATATATATATATATATATAATCATTGTTTAGTTGTTAAATATAAAAAAAGTTGAAAAGTAAACTCATAGCGACATAGAAAACTTCAAAGAATCCATTTCTCTCCCATTTTCATCACAGTATCATTTGATAAAGAAATAAATTGCATATGAGAGTGTTATATCTGTTTGAAATTGTTAATCTTATGAATTAATTCATATTAAATATTGATATTCGAGATACACTTTCATTGTAACCTTTAAAAAACATGTTCATCTTAAAGAATTTTGGTAGTAATAACATACCCCAGTCTTCGTCTGAAGTTGGTACTCGTTTTGTTACTTTGACCTCATTCTGTACAGTTACTCTCTCTTCCACATATTCTTTTTCTTCTGTATTTAATCTGAAATGGAAACTGCATTAACGGAGGTTAGGACCTTTTCTCCAATAGATTTTAAAGAAACTAGTGATTATTTTTATTTGACACCCTGACCAGTGTTGTTAAGCACTGGTCCATTTGCGAGAGACCAATAGACTCGACTTCAATATCTGCTTGAGAAGGCATATATTTGCATTTTTCTGCTTTAAAACCCGTTAATTCAGTAGTTCTCAACCTGGGAGCCATGGGAAAAATTTAAGTCGGCCATGGTGGTAGTTTTTCCGATTCTTAGCAGTATTTTTTCTTTTCTTTTCAAATAGAATGAGGAGATTCTCTTCGTAAGCATTTTATTTTTCAACTTTATTCCTTGGGGGACTCAGGACAAAATGGAAGGGGGGTCACGAGCATGTTGAAAATTCCTGATGGGGGGAAAGGCGTGAAAAGGGTTGAAAACCACTGCGCCAGATAAATTGCATAATATTTTCCTCTAGATTTTTGCTCATTCTGCTGTATATAATGTACATTCGACCAGATTGGCAGCACTGCAGCAGGCTACTTCTTATTTTGTTTATCTAATTTATTTATAAAAATTCCTTAGGTTATTGTACAGAAACCAGATTTAAGTGTTTCGCCTTTGGAGGATTGATTGATAGAGAATGAGAGGGTTTTGTTGTTGTTCCCTGTCCAAACAACCCAGTTCCCCAAGGAAGGCCATTGCCGATCCCGGGGTTTTCCACAGAACTCTCAGGAAGTGTGTGTTGTGTTGTTGGCATATGTGGTAGTGTGCAGTGCAGTCTTCCATTATTTGTTTCCTGGGTTGCTCTATATGTCTCTTGCTGGAAGGAATCTTCGAGAAATGACTACTCAAGAGTCATTTCCAAGAGTAGAAAACAGTTATGTTGTTTTGAGAGATGAGGTAATTGCCTTAAAGTCTAAAACCACTTGCAGATTTTCTTGGGCTTGGTCGTAGCAGTTTGGCCACTTTTACTTGATTCTTGGCACCCTCTTCTGATTTTGCAACTTTGAATGGTGGACCTGTCCCAAAGGAGCTGCTACTCCATGTCCGGTTGACTGAAGCTGTTTTGAGTGATTGATTTTAGTCATGCTATTCTTAAAAGTGGATAAATTTTTATTTAAATATCTCATGATTACTCAAAGCAGTCTTGCTGTAAAAGGTAAAAAGGTAAAGGTTGCCAGGTTTCAGTTCCGATATACATCTGAGATGTTCCTCAGAACGTCAGGCGGGGCAAGCCCCGATCCCCTACTGTGGTACCCAGCCACAGCAGTAACCTCCTAGTAAACAGTTTAAGCTCTCGGTCTTGGACGGGAACCGATCTGCCGACCTCGTGAATACGAAGCCAGTGCACCAATAGGATCCCAGGACACTCCAACGTTTCTGGCACACTTGAAAAAATAAATAAATAGAAAACTATACATATGTACGTGTGTGTATGTATGTTAGTAATTTCCTTGAGAACTTATTTTTGTCGTTCTCTGGAGCACAAAGGTCACTTTCGCCAGTTATCCTGGCATGATCAAATTTAATTATTTAAGTTAGTTAAGTATAATTTTGCCTAATTACATTTGGTCTTACATTTAATGACTTTACTTCCATTTCTTGTCATAATCGCATTTACTGGTTGTTGATTAACTCAGTACACATCTACTTACCTCAGTATTCTGAAGTATAAAACTTACAAGTTACTTACAAATGATATACAGTGCCTCCAGCTGTCAGTCCAACGATGACGAGGGGAAGAAAATATGCTATGTAATTTCTTCGTGTCATTTTGACGAGCGACAGAGGCGAGTGGAATTGGATCATCAAGGGCAGTGACCCTGTATAATAATGGTATGATAAAGGTGTCGAAAAAGATGATGATTTTGATTTTCAAAAACCTCTTTTCCTGCTCTGAAAAATCGAAAATAGAGTATTGGTGATTGTATTTCAGGAAAAGGCATCGAGTAGTATTATTGGCACTTACACTTGAGTATGGCTGCCGCCACACTGAATGATATGGCAACGAGTAGTATTATTGGCACTTACACTTGAGTATGGCTACCGCCACACTGAATGAACACATTTTATGTAATTGGAGTGGCCATACTGTTAAGTATGGCCATACCTTGAAGACTCCAACAATGCATGTACTTTTTTTTTTTTTTACGGGACTTATAAGCCATGAAAACAGAGTGTAGAAATAAGAGAATAATATAAAAAGCATAAAAAAAATTGAGAGTCTTATAGCATGAGGGATCAAAGAGGGATAAAAAGGAATAAGTGGAGAGTCGCAGGACCTCTGGAGATGGGAGTGGGTAATGAGATAAAGCTATCCATGACAAAAATGGGAATGGATGCTGACACAAAAGTCACTGTGGAACTCCATATCCATTTTTTTATTTTGACGAAAAATCTTCTTTCACATCTCTTAATGCTCGTTTTAGAAATTAAGATCCTTTCGAAAAAGTTAATGATACACTCCTCAAAAACTGTTCAAAGTTCAGTTATATTGCGCCAGCCGCCAGTTCGATACTACAGCTGAAGATCTTTTGGACTTAAATAGAACTGGCTAGGAGAGTTCGATGTTAAGTCTTCCTTCAGTTACGGTTCTTTTCCTATTCTTACATCAACACCGAATATTCTGGCTTATTACACAGTCTTTATAAGCCCTCCACATCTGACAAATCACAACACTCCCCGTCTTTGAGTTTTATTTCCTTTCTTCGTCATTATTACTTTGCCTCTTTCAGCACAACTTTATTTTTTTTTCACTTATTTCTGCCTTGTTCCTAAGCTGCTTACTTTTTCATAAATATTTTCTGGGTTCCCGGGCCAATAAGGTGATTGATGATCATAATGAAAGGAAAACGCTGCAAGAGTAGCGCACACACACACACACACACACACACACACATATATATATATATATATATATATATATATATATATATATATATATATATATATATATATATATATATATATATATATATATATATATATATATATATGGCTACGTAAGCAAATCGAAAGAAATTCTGAGATCCTTGGTACTTTCGAGTATATTTATCTGCTCCTCATCGTCATATGAGTAGTAGATAAATGTACTGGAAAGTACTAAAGATCTGAGAATTTTTCTCCTTTTCCTTACGTAGCCATAATCGTCCATTAAAAAAAAAAAAAAAAAAAAAAAAAAAAAAAAAAAAATATATATATATATATATATATATATATATATATATATATATATATATATATATATATATATATATATATATATATATATATATATATATAGAGCTCCAAACACCTAAGAACCTCGAGGCGGTAAAAGAACTATTGTTAGACAAGGTAATGGGCAGTTATTTTTCCATTCTCTTAATAATAATAATAATAATAATAATAATAAGAATAATAAGAATAGCTATAATAACTGTAATAGCAAAAATAGCAAAAATAACATTAAAAATCATAATAGCAACAACAATAACAGTAATAACTATATTAATAGTAATAATAATAATCATAATAGTAATAAATCTATATTGCACTATAACGTGAAGCTGTCTGCAAATTAAGTTTTACAATAATGTAATAATATAATTATTAAAATATGATTATTGAAAGAAGCTTTTCCCTTGCTTGAAGCAATTCCTCTTTAGCTAATTACTGCTTAAAAAAAATTACCATTTTTTTTAAGTAGTATTAGCATCTTTTAAGCATTTATACACATATATTATTGTGGGATTTAGATTGAATGACAATGATAATAATGATGATAAGCGTTTAAAATTTGCAAGCAGCACAGATATACTTACAGACGTATATTAAGAAAATTTCTTTTCTTTTGTTTTTCCCTCCCGCTTCTTGTGTTCAGTTGCAGCTCCAGTTCTACTCAGCACTATGACTTGGCTACCACTCCAATCCTCTTAGCAGATGTGTATGTACAATCATTAAAAAACAACTGTTCATGCATCCTAGAACATAACAGGTGTAAACGTGGCTATTTCTCTCTCTCTCTCTCTCTCTCTCTCTCTCTCTCTCTCTCTCTCTCTCTCTCTCTCTCTCTCTCTCTCTCTCTCTCTCTCTCTCTCTCTCTCTCTCTCTCTCTCTCATTTTATCACTTTCAATCTACTTTGCTTCTATTCATACTGTTCACAAAGTTTTATTTTTTATTAAATTTAAAAATTATAAAAGTTGAGTATTATTTTTTTTCTCACTCTGTTCATATCTCAGAATATTGTGTTCAAAATGCAATTATCAGTCCAGTTCAGTCTGTTGTTTAAATTTTGTTATATCGTCAATTATTGATATATTAACTTATTCTCTATCGACACTTGTTCTCTTGTTTGTAAAGGGTCGCTGTTTTTCTAGAGTCACTTAGAGACTAGTAATATCTTATAATTTTATGGCCATTCTTACACCAACCTTCTCTAATGAACCAGCAGCCATGGGACTGACTGTTGGTGTTTGCTCCTGGTGTGATCGAACTGAACTCCACTCTACAAGTGCTTCCAGTTTCGTGATGTGTGTATGTGCGTGCTTGTGTATGTTTGTGTGCGATTAGGTGTATGTATTTGTAGGTATGTGTGTGTTTGGGTATATGTTTGTGTGGGTATATGTTTTTGTTTGGGTATATGTGTGTGTGAATATTTGTTTGTGTTTGGGTATATATGTGTGTGTGTTTGTGTTTGGGTATGTGTGTGTGTGTGTGTGTATGGAGAAATTCCAATATATAATTCCTTCGATGGCTTATCACTGTAACAGTTGGAAACCCAACTCAATAACGATTGACTGAAATATAATTACATCAAAGAAATAAATTTGTAGTTCTAAGCGTGCTCGTAAATATACACATAAAAAAAATAGTAGGGTGGGATGGTCACGATTTATATTTAATATTCAATTAGAATAGATTAATTTAAGGTTGTTTTAGGTTAGGTTGGGTTGGTTTAGTGTCCTCTTTGATCTTAAATCTCTGAAACAAAATTAGAAATTTAGAAAATACAGAATTAGAAAATTTGTCCATTATATATTCTGCTTAATCAGCTTTTATCTCGAAATGACACATAGAAAACTATGTTGAAAATTTTGTTTATTTTCTGGATTTATCTGTGCCGATATTCAGATGGCAGTTACAACACAATTAACTCCAGTTGTTAAATATAAATACAAGTAGTCACCGTGGCTCAAGCGGTAGCGTCAGCGACTTTGAGGCGTCAGGTCGAGGGTTCGCACCCTGTCACGGTCTGAGGTTAGCAAGGGCATGCACTCAGGGTAACGATTACATCTTCCAAAACAAGTCCTTCGCAAGAAGGCAACCGTCCTAGCCCTTGGTAGAAAAGGGAGTCCGTGACGTAAAACCGGACAATCCGGAACATTCAGATGTCAGTTACAACACGATTAACTCCACGGGTCAGTTATTAAATATAAATACAAGGGTCATAATCCCCATAAAGGGAGTGCCTGAGTCATATCAAGAACTCTGACTCTTTGCAGGAGGATATTATTAAGGGTGGCATTTCCAGTCCCCTCGATCCACCCCATGTGGGGATGAATATACCAAGGAGAAGATTCTCAGTCCCTCCGCTCTGGCCCACTTTTCCATGTAGTCATTCAGAATTCTTACTTATTTACTTTTAATATACTTGATTAGTGTGTGTGTATATATATATATATATATATATATATATATATATATATATATATATATATATATATATATATATATATATATATATATATACAGAAACACACACACTGTCACACATTTAACATTTCAAAGAACAAAATACAAGATATCTCTACAGCAAAATTTGCTGTAAGTTTCATTTTATGTACGCACGCACACACTTGAATATTTTAAGCACATGCTATATTTTGCATTGTAAAGTACCAATAAATTATTCAGTAATGTTTCCTTCCGTTAAAATAATAGGTGAGTACGTAAAGATACTCACTGTCACTGAAATCTTTGAGCGAATTCAACCTGTTCGAATTTTTTTTGTTTATATATATATATATATATATATATATATATATATATATATATATATATATATATATATATATATGTGTGTGTGTGTGTGTCTGTGTGTGTATATATATATATATATATATATATATATATATATATATATATATATATATATATATATTTTTTTTTTTTTTTTTAAGAGAATAGTAGACGCCGTGGTAACATTTTTTTTTTTTTTTTTAAGAAATTATTTTATTTTCCAATAATAAATTTTGTACATATCTTTCCCTTTCATTATGTATTAATTTCCTAATGTATTAATTTATTTATTAATAATATTTATGGCAGACGCCATCGAAGTATCATCATGTATATAAGGGTCGCATAATTAATTTGATTATTATCCATACTCATTATAAATTTTTATTTTTATTTTTTTATTATTTTAGCATAAAATAAAAGTTGCATTTTTTGTTATATATTTTTTCTTATATTTTATTTATTTATTTATTTATTTTATGCAACAAGTAAATATAATTTATGACCTGAAAAAGAAAATTCAGTTTTTCAATCAGTCCGATAATGCCGATAATGATTTTCCCCCTCTCCTTATTGACATCCAGGTGGTAGTGTGCCTAGACAGGTCCGATATTACAGATATCCAGCTGGTGGTGTGCTGAGATAGGTCCGATATTACTGGCATCCAGGTGGTGGTATGCCTAGACAGGTCCGATATTACAGATATCCAGCTGGTGGTGTGCTTAGATAGGTCCGATATTACTGGCATCCAGCTGGTGGTATGCCTAGATAGGTCCAATATTACTAATATCCAGGTGGTGGTGTGCCTAGATAGGTCCGATATTGCTGGCATCCAGGTAGTGGTGTGCCTAGACAGGTCCGATATTACAGATATCTAGCTAGTGATGTGCTTAGATAGGTCCGATATTACTAATATGTTGGTGGGTGTGTGCTTAGATGGGTCCGATATTACAGATATGTTGGTGGGTGTGTGCCTAGATGGGTCCGATATTACTGATATGTTGGTGGTTGTGTGCTTAGATGGGTCCGATATTACTGATATGTTGGTGGTTGTGTGCCTAGGTGGGTCCGATATTACTGATATGTTGGTGGTTGTGTGCTTAGATGGGTCCGATATTACTGATATGTTGGTGGTTGTGTGCCTAGGTGGGTCCGATATTACTGATATGTTGGTGGTTGTGTGCCTAGATGGGTCCGATATTACTGATATCCAGGTGGTTGTTTGGCTAGATGGGTCCGATATTACTGATATCCAGGTGGTTGTTTGGCTAGATAGGTCCGATATTACTGATATCCATGTGGTTGTTTGGCTAGATAGGTCCGATATTACTAACATCCAGGTGGTGGTGTGCCTAGATAGGTGCGACATATTAGGCCTTTCAGGTCAGATTGTGCCTCATCTAGATTTTCTTGAGTGAACACCTGTTTTAAAAAATATTGACAGACATATAGGAGCTGAGAAAGTAAGACTGAATGCCCTTCTTAACGACCCACAGTGTTATCGAACACGCGATAATTACTGTTGCTGAAATTTGGATATAATTATATGCTACTTTGTGAACTCATAAGTTACCTTCCCCAAACACAAATCTTTCATTATGACCTTGAATAACCCGATACAGGTTAAAAATACTCTTAGTATATTTGAGTAATATGAAGTTCCAGAAATGGTATATACATGAAGTCTCTTGTATTCTAAAGTGGGAAATAATTTCAGATGCTAAAAAGTGACATAACTTCATAGTAAATTCTTCAAGGAGTAGTTTAGCATCCCTTCTAAAAAAAAAGTTATCTTTTGTAACCTTGAAGAGATCTATCACTCTACTGATAAGAATAAAATAATGGGTGTGTTTTAAATTATTCTCCATCTAAGAGCCTTTGAACAATAGCAGCCATCATTAATTTGAATAACACTGAGGTTTCTTTGTTGGGTCTGAGAATCTATTGTAAATGACTTGCTTTTAACCTTACCACGGGCTGCATATATGACTTCTATCTCTGGGGGTGAATGTAGCAGCTCCTATAGATGGCTTATGCACATTTTATATAGGTAATATATGACGCATAGTACTGTAAGCTACCCCAAGTTTCATTAGGAATGGGTGTAAAGTACTAGGAATTAATGATCGAAGAATCTTGAGAAAAATATGTTCCTGTTTTACGTCACGGACTCCCTCTTCTACCAAGGGCTAGGACTATTGCCTTTATTGCGAAGGACTTGTTTTGGCATATTTAGTCGTTACCCTGAGTACATGCCCTTGCTAACCTCAGACCGTGACGGTGCGCGAACCTTCGACCTGACGCCTCAAAGTCGCGGACGCTACCGCTTGAGCCACGGTGACTACAAGAATCTTAAGAAAAACGTGATGAATTTTACAGTCTGACATACCTACTTGTAACTTCTAATCTGATTCATAAGTACTAGAATATATGCTCCATGGAAACATCTAAATAAATTACTGATATGTTTCCAGATACCACATAAAATGATATATCAGTGTGTGTTTGTTTTTCTTTTCTTTTCTTTTTTCATAGTTTAATTGTGCACTTACATCATTGATGATAATCCAAGGCATCCAGTCTGGCACTGGGTTCAGGGCAGTTTGGACGAGACCAGTTTCATGGAGTAAGAGTTGACCTTCAGTTGAGTTGGAACATGCACCAATAGGATTCCAGGACACTCCTACATTTCTGGCACACTTGAAAGATTAAATAAATAGAAAACAATATACATATGTACGTGTGTATGTATGTATATGTGCGTGTGTACATTGCAAGCTTCATTTTTAAGTTCATATGGATTAAAAAAATCTACTTCTTTCTACTATTGAATGAAAATCAGGGCATAGGATTTGTTTTAGAGGGTTGTCCATGTTATGGATGGAAACAATTCATAACACCGAATATTCTTGGATATTTGTGACACATCTCTTATTATCCTTTCACATCTGACAATTCACAACACTCCCATCTGTTTCTTTTTACTTTATGTTTTCTTCCTGCCCAGGCTCGATGAGGGCAGATTTATTTTTTTTTCTGTCCTGGTGTAACAATCATAAAGAAAAAATAATATTATTCAGTTTGGGTTCACCTCCTTGCTTCCCATTTAAACACCAGACATTCAATTAACTATAGATAAAATTACTTCTTCTCCTTCTGTTGGTGGATATGTTCCACTCATGAGACATATACCATAGTCAACAAATGTGTTCACATCTGTGATATGTGACTTTGCGCATTGTACCACGATGTTGCCTGCACATTCATCTGGCCCGTGTTGACATTCAAAGTCGTACCCATCGCCAGTAGGGGTTTCCTGTAAAAATAAAAAAGGCATTATTGCTATTTTATAACCCACTGGTTAGGTTTGGTGGGTTGTCATTACTTGCTGGTGTTTATTTTAGTGGTTCTAGCTATTTGTTCGTCAGAAACGAATAGCCAAACCCACTGAAGTACCTCCAGATTCGAAAATATTGTCATTGTGCAACTTTACCAAAGATAATTCATTTGGAGGAAATCATGTTTTGATGGAGTTCTCAGCCCCTAATTCCAGGCAAATTATATTGCATATATTACTACCAATTACTGCAGTTGTGGTGTCCCTGAATGAATAATTTTACGAAGACTAGCGCCAGATCTCTGAAACCATGCATACTTCTGCCGTCAATGCTAGAGTTACTTTTATTCAGAACTTACTGTTAGCGATGCAATAGATAAAGGTAAGCCTTTAATCTTTTTAATACTGTTAAATGATTTATTTTAGATACAGCTAAAATTTCATACATATATATAAATAAGGCGCCTTTGGAAACCATCATCCTTATCGAAACTATTGACTGCGTACTGAACTAAAAGATACATATCCATGGCCCCATTCCCCCTTGCAAGGGGGGTTACCGAGCCAAGAAACACGCATTCACTACGATCTACAAATACCTCAACTACTCCTCTTAGTTCCTTGGGGATAAAATTAACTAAAACAATTATATCTATAACTGACCGTCACAAAGCCGTAGGCATTAAAGTCCACCTCCATAATTTCTTGGAGACTGTTCCACGTTGGCGCCAGCTGCTCCACTACAAATCGTATGCTGTCAGGACATAAGGTCTCCAGGTATATGGTCACTTTCACTGGATCGCCATCAATCTGTGATTTGATATGAGGTTGGCACCCAGTTCATTTCTATCTCTATACTTGAGTCATACTCCACCTTAGTCGACTTTTACGACACGCAGGGGAATACGGAGGAAGTTTTCTTACCCCCTTCCCTCAGGGGGAAGGTTAGTTCTCGTGGGGAGTATTTTCCTGATTTTTTTTATAATAAGAATTCATAGGTTTTAT
>JAXCGZ010004064.1:0-89757 GCA_037179515.1 Halocaridina rubra
GGAGCTATATCTTTAACAAAGGTAAAATTCTCCCTCCAACAACTTTTAAATACTAGTAATGCAAACATTCGATGCTCACATGTTGTTCATTGCTGCCTGACTCTCAAACACATAGAAATGATCCAAAACTTTTTTTGTTTTGTTCATTTTGTGTTATATTTTAATCCCAAATTGAGAGTGGACACAGATGAACTGAAGCTGGAGAATTATGACAGGATATCCTTCCTATCGCCCCGCTGTGGGCACGACAACGGTTCAGGCACATGCCATGTCTAGCAGTTTACTGTTAAATCTAAAAAAAAAAATCACCGAACTATCACAAAATATTGTAATCTGATTATTTAATTTACCAAGTAAATTATCTACCTACAATTGTTTACAGAGAACATTATGAATCCTGTAAACAGAGCTCAGTTGGCCACAACCTCACTCAATCACCGTCTAACATAAAACTGAAATGATTTACAAGTAAACAGACAAGTCATCTATGGGATAAAGATGGAATCAAGGCGATTATGATTAATTATAGAATGAAAATATTCATTATTTTGTTTATATAGGATGAAAGCAAGTGTTACAAAACCTTATTTCGCAGCTATGAGAAATATAATCTAAGCTAAAATTGTTAAATATATATTCTACCTACGAGTGGTCTACGTACTTTTTTTTTTAATGAGTGTGACCTCGGGACAGGCATAAACTGCCCTCATCAATAAAGGCCCGGGCAAGAGAAAACATCAAGACGAAGGAAAAGAAAAAGGTTAAGGACAAGGCAGAGATGAGGTAATGCTACACAAAGGAAATCGACGCAGAAAAAATAGTCAAAGTACAGAGGACCTATAGATATGGAGGATTACGCCATGAGATGATGATAGATCCGCTTATTGAAGGAAGATAGGTCATAAGAATTAGGAAAGACAGACGGAGGAAGAGAGTTCCAGAGTCTGGAGGCTTTATCTATCTATCACACGTATAAGAAAATTGCCATTAAAATATATAAATTATTTGTACGGCTACTTCGCTGTTCAACTTTAGGAACGGGACTTGGTTTTTTGCTAATCAAACTTTAGTGCCCCTTTCAAGATCTCAGGAGTAACTAAAATATCCTTATGAGTTCCTCTATAGTGAATAATCTTAGACGATTCCATCATTACAGTTTAACTAATGGAAACATGAATATTAACAATAATGCCAAATACTTCTACATGAAATTCCCTCCTTTATCTGCTATACATAATATAATTATAATAATGTTCGGCAAAACGTTACTTGCCACGTGTTTTTCCAGCGCAGTTACCAATCTACGTAACACATTACCAGCTTAAAATGTACAATATTTACGTTATTGGGGATATGTACTCATGCGTACTCCCTGAGAGGGGGCAAGAATACTTCCACCGTGTTCCTCTGCCTGTCGCAAAAGTCGACCAAATGGGATGGAACTATGGGACTGGGAATCTCTTCCTCTGTACTTTCTTCCCGCAAAGAGTCAAGGTATTTTGCTGTAAATCCGCTTCCTCCTTTATAAGAGGGAATATGGATCTTGCACATGCATAGATAGATAATCATATATACTTGGCATAAAATAGGGATTTTTCAATACCATATGTATTCAAAGAGACTCATAAAAAGGAAATAAACTGCAGCAAGGAAACTGATTGTCCCGAGATATATTCCCGGATTTCATGTGAGAAATTACTTACTTACTTACTTACTTACTTACTTAATTAATTAATTAATTAATTGATTAATTAATTAATTAATGACTCACTCACTCACTCACTCACTCACTTACTTACTTACTTACTTACTTATTAACTTACTTACTTACTTACTTACTTACTTACTTACTTACTTACTTACTTACTTACTTACTTACTTACTTACTTACTTACTTACTTACTTACTTACTTACTTACTTATTCATAGATTTTTCCATGCTCTTCTGTCCTGTAATAGGATCATCCAAGTCTGCAGATTCACTTTCTCTCGTCTGACATCCTCCTCCAGACATCTCTTGCAGTCATCCTTTGGTCTCCTCAGTGGTTTGTGTCTATTTATATATACTAAAAAGATCTTTATATATACTCTCTCCTTCTCCATTCTTGATATGGGTCCTTACATTAACACAACTAGACTTTACTTCAATTCTTGAGTGTTTTATATTGGTAGATCCATATTCCAGGCAATATTGTTTCGGTTTTACGTCACGGACTCCCTTTTCTACCAAGGGCTAGGACGGTTGCCTTCTTACGAAGTACTTGATTTGGCAGATGTAATCGTTACCCTGAGTGCATGTCCTTGCTAACCTCAGACCGTGACGGGGTGCGAACCCTCGACCTGACTCTTCAAAGTCGCGGACGCTACCACTTGAGCAGGAAATGATGAAATCCAAAGAATGCAAATTAATCAAATAATGATATGATAGCCGACTCTACTAATACTACAATTTACTCAAAATATTAACAATTAATTTCTCTATCTATATACAAGAGCCATATTTGCCTGTATAAAGGGGTGACTGAGTCAAAACAAAATACCTTGACTTTTTGCGGGCAGAAAATACCGAGTTGGGGGATTCCTAGTCCCCTCGCTCCGCCCCATTTTGTCGACTTTTACGGCACGCAGGGAACACGGAAGAAGTATTTTTGTCCCTTCCGTCATTAATATTTCATGAAATATGACCCACAAAGAATTAGGAGATATAGAAATGTTCATAGGAAGTTACAATTTTTTTTATTATTTAAGAGTAAGGAACATGGCAACCCTGGAATTCACTCCTCTTTGTTTACGAAGTAATTATTTTATCTTGGCGCATATAGTGTTTCCTCATTCCCAGAGTGAAATGCACCTTACCCTGGCGCTGTTAAAGGAATAATGAGTTATAGCTTATTTTTCGTTATGAATTTGTGATTTATCAACTAATACAGTATTAAAAAAAAAGGGAAAGTAAGTTACATATCTCTATTGGACTTTTTTTTTATTTATAGAAACTAGACTTTTGTAAGTTATCGATTTTTCATTGTAAAACGATTGGGACCTGCCTCTTATCCGTAGCGAAAAAAAAAAAAGGTCAAGATTCGTTAAATGACCCCTTACGTAGCCTATCTGAGAAATCAGCATTACCACCACTGGCTGATATGTACCTCTGATGTTTAACACCCAAATTCTCCCTGTTATGGTTTGCCATCCCTCGATCTTGAGTTAGGTTAGTAAAGCAATTGGAACACCTACAGTTTAGCGGGCCATACCAATGTTCAAACCCTACCAATAGATGGCGATAGGCTCTGACTAGAGAACTGGCGGATGAACACACAACAAAAATGGTGAAAATAGGCATGCGAAACAAGTTATTACTATCCTAACTAAGAATACTTACCTAACCTCATCTTACTATCCTAATTAAAAATACTTACCTAACCTACAATCGAACTACTTACATGAGTGGTGGGATGAGGTCGTTGAGCGGCATGGCCCGCTAAACTGTAAACTACCCAAGCAATTTATACCCCTCCTATGCTACCAGCTTTTCACCCCTTCCAATTCGTATCTTGAATACATAGTATAACTAAATTTCTTCCCTCCATCATATCGGCCAATTCTCTCCCTTCCCTGGTCACAATACCAACATTCAGCGTACCGACTCTCACCATAGCCCTACCCCTTCTCCTCTCCTCCTGCATTCGGATATGCTTCCCGCCCCTCCTTCCCCTCCTTTGACTAGTACCAGAGGCGGTCGTTGTTAATTCAGACCTCGACAAATCTAGCATGATGCTTTGATAATTTCTCTATTCAGAAGTCTGGCAAAGGGTTTACGCCGGATGCACTTCCTGACGCAACCCTCCCTATCTATTCAGGCTTGGGATCAACACCAAAATGGACTGGCTTGCCCGCCTTAATGGCTAGGTCCTATCCGATGCGTAGTAATATCTAATAATGCACTTTTAATTCTCTGATTTCTTTGTATCCTATACATATTCCCAGTTAACTATTTCTGAAAGCAAGTTGATGTACCCCTGAATTTAACAGCTAAAGTAGTGGAATAAACCTACAAATGCTTCTCACTTGTAAATTTTAATGGGAATTAGACAGTGAAATAACACCAAAACCTGCCAGCCAGTTACAAGTTAAGGTTATGAATGCAGTTGCCAGTGTTAAGAAGATAATTTATCTTAGCAGGATTGACTGTGAATTTGACTTATTTAGTTAAGGTATCAAAAGCTTTTAGTGTTTGTATCTGTCATATAGTTAATTGTTGGACTACTATCCAGGGCAATATGTAATTGGATACCTGGAGAACATCAAATAGCAAGAATTTGAATATGCGAAAATAACTGACAAGTGGGGTTTGGAAGAGAGAGTAAAATGTACATAAATCTTTGGGAGACTGTTCATTCTATACCTCCTGTAGTTAGCTGAAAGATTACTTTCTTCTCTTATACCTTTGGTCTTACAGTAGGTAGATGCAGCACTCTGATGTGTTCAAGGTCACATTCCTTACTAGGGATAAAAATACGTTGTATTTATTCATCTGATAATATTTATATTTGATCATCATTGATGCATATACAGGAGAATTTTTAATGAAATGCAAAAATGATCCACGAGTGAGGTTGGGAAGAGAGAGAAAAATTATCGTAAAAGAATATTTAGGCCTTAAAGCAGTAGAACTCACTGCTAACCTACCTCTGTGCTCTTCCTATCTCATAAACTTTTCCTTATTGATTTTACCATAAGGGGGGCAAGCCAGCCTCACCTTGGTGACGGTCCCAAGCCCGGGTAGATGGGGAGGGTTGGCAGCAGGAAGGGCATCCAGCCATAAAATTTTTGCCAAAACCAAAATAAACATCGACCCCACATAAAAGTGGGAAAAGATGTAGACGAAGAAGTATTTAGTACCTTATTTCTCACTGAAAGTTTCGTAACAGTGTTATGAATAATACTGTAATAAACCAAGAATGAAAAGAATCACACCTTGAACAATTGAGCAATATTTTGTACTAATATTGGTGCTAGTTTAGAGCCAAAGTAGTATAAGTTATGCCTGTGCCATCATTAGTAATTTTATAAGAGATAATAATGTTTTAATTTCTTTAATTTTTTGCAGGTTTTTTAATCACTGATGCAAGTTATGTGATTACACAGTCTTCTTGAAAACTACCCAAGTAATTTTGCTTGGTAGAGTAGTTTTGTTGTTGTTTGATGAAAACCTGAATTACAGTTGAAATGCCGAGTCCTCCCCTTTACGCCGTAGAAGGAGTTTACCCCAGACGACGTCCAAATGTTTGGAGAGATAGCGAAAAGAACATATTATCTGGGGTAAGGCCATGTACTGCTATTGAGGAATGTGTGACCCATATTCATCTTGCAAACTCTCAACAGTAATTTTACCTTGCTTCTTATTCATATACAATATCCATTATATGTCTCCAAATTTTTCTGTCATATCACTTCTACAAAAGATTAAAAATTTCTGCAAAAATCTTCAAAATAAGTTACTGATTCGTTGTATATACGCCAAGAGAACTTCTCTGGTAACCTCAGCTTAATATTAGCTTTACTATATTATAAGAGTTTAAGATAACATTATTGCCATTGATGTCACAAATGGAATTTAAATGACTTTCGTGTAGTAAATTATTATTATTTTATTAATTGGCAGCAACACATAGCAATGTTAAAGTAAAAGGTTGCAAATATTCCACTGTCATCTTATCTCGGAGAACTTAAAAAAAATGTCAGAGGGAAAACCAAATACACCATGTTGTCACTAAAGAAAAACCAAGAGAAATTAGTTAATCATATATGAAAACCTTGCAAAACAAAACACAGAGGAATATGTGCACTTCTAAGCTTCTGTTTTTATGACATCTTACCCAGCATATTGAACATTTCCAGTCATGATATCTTGGGGACAGATTACATGTCATTTTAGTACACACTAACACGGAGAGTAAGGCCTCCTGTGGCACAAAAGATACACAGAAAAAAAACTAATGTAATTAAAATTTTTTTTGACAGGTTTTATGCATTATTGTGATAGTGGTAACGTGTGCTTGTATTAGCCAGCCTCAGTGGTTTCAGCTAGATGGGGGCGGATGCAGCTCGCATTCCATCGGGTTGTACCTCTTTTTCCATCCTGGTACGTTTGAACCCATCAAAGGAATGGATATGAGCATCTATTCATCTCATCTCATCTATTACACCAATGGAGAAGGTACAACATACTGTATACAGTACTATATTTCGACAATCTATAGCTAGAATATTACTGTTTACATCGTGTATAGTTACTGTGGCCGCTGTGGCCAAGTGGTAACACTCACAACTTTGATTCCTCAAGTTGTGGGTTTGAGGCCCACCATGGTATGAGGTTAGAAAGGGCATTCACTCGGGTAGCAATTGCACTAGCCAAAGCAAGACTTCCGCAAGAAGGCATCGTCCTAGCCCTTAATAGAAAAGGGAATCCATAACGTCATATAGCTACATAGTTATTAATTTAGTTTATTTTAAACCTCCACAATAATATTTTACAAATATAAAAGTTTTAAGTAGACCCAAGCTACATCACAAATGATTACATTTTAGAACTTATGTAATGCTTTCCTGGTAATTTATCTTAAATGGAAATTTTAGTCATGAAGTTTCTTTTTGTTTAGAATTATTAATTTGATCATAAAAGCATATGGTGCAAGAAAACTATTTTCATTCACAAATTACTTTTTATAGAAAATGGATTCTCATTTTCAAATTACACTATAATTAGATAACCATGTAAACCACAACATACAAGCGAAATATATGTGGTATAAAATTTTTCATTTGCGCCTTTATTTCTATGTGTACATAAATACTTAGATTTATTTTGTGTTCCAGAGCTGAAATTCTATGTAATATCGTAGATTGTGAATACAGGGGATGTAATATTTTTAATTTATGCAGTCATTCATGTGTTTATAGTTGCTTATATTTTATTATATGTTCCAGAGCTGAAATTCTGTGTAACACCAGAAATTGTGGCTTTCATGCGCCTTGTAATAGGATTAATCTTTCTTATGATCTGCTCATCTTTAATTCAAATGCTCCTCGATATAACTGGGCCAAGTGGTCGAATACTAAAATGCATAAGGAAAAATGCTGTGGCTGGCATTTTCTCAGGTAAATTTTTTAGATGTACTGAATGTGTTTCCACTTGTTGAAAATAGAAATTCTATATAGAAATAGCAGAATTTAACTAGAAATACTTAATAGAAAGAACAGAATTGACTTAGAAATTCTTAATAGAAACGGTAGCTTTAAAACCTTGATCTCGATGATCAAGGCATGTCCACAAAATGGAACAAATTTTAACCCTTATGCATGTACAGTAGTTCCCTTGTATTGTCATGTAGTTTCCATCTATATCTGTGTACTTGAGCCGTTTTTCCTCTTATAAGGTGAGTGGCTGAGTTAAGGCTAAGTGCTTCAACTTCTTGGTAAGAGAATATAGAGGGGATTCCCATTCCCCTCGCACTGCCCCATTTAGTCGACTTATGCTGGGGAACATAGAGGAAGTATTCTAAGCCCCTTCATATATTGAATATATCCTAGAGAATGATTCTGTCACATGTTAATTGTTAGTAGAGTTTCGGAGGGATATGTACCTATATGACATGTATCTTCATATGTCCCCTGTTAAATCCATTAATGACGCAATTACTGTAGAATAATCTCGTAGTAATAGAAACTACATTCCAATGATTGCTGCTGTAGTTTTTCAAGTTACGAAGAAATACTACATATTAACATGTTCTCACGTTGTAACTCCAGTTTTGTTGTCTTTCCATTTTAGTGATGGTTTGTGTTGTGTGCATTGGAATATGTTATTATATTACAACACTTATGGAAACACAACAGGAGGCTACGAAGCCAGTCTATGGACCCATGGCCTCTGCGAGAGTACACATCAAACTTGACATCGGCTTCGATTTATTGATATTCGCAGGTAATGCACTTCCTACTTTGAATTCGGATGTGTTCTAGATGCATGTTTTTCACAATGAGTTATTTACATTAATACGTGCATTGCAAATGTTTAAAAATGTCTCCTTAAAATTCCTGATATTGTGTAAGAAGTTAAAATTTATTAAATCATGTAAAAAGTTAAAATTCATGAAATTTGTTAAGAAATTAAAATTCATGAAATCGTGTAATTAAAAATTTTTTTTTCTAGGCGGATTATCAGTAACTGCCGTAGGTTTCAGCTGGCTGCGACCTGCGCACATTTTCCAAGAGAGTGATGCCGCTCCCCTGGTGGAAGATTGGGGCGGACTAGATGGACTGGAGACGTTTTCCGTTCCGCCTGGAGGGAACGCCTTAGTTCCTCATGTCCCTTACTTACGTAACCTTGAGCCGCCACCTCCAGTGGAAGGACATCCTCCCCCTCCATACACTCCCTGATATTTATAAACTTGATGTTAATGTATTAGATATAAAATAAAAATTAAATGTGATCAGTTTCACGTCACGAGCTCCCTTTTCTGCCAAGGGCTAGGATGGTGCCTTCTTGCGATGGACTTTGGGTTTGGCAAGTATAACTGCTGCCTTGAGTGAATGCCCTTTCTGACCTCAGACCATGGCAGGCCGTGAACCTGCAACCCAACAAACCAAAGTTGCGAGCGCTACTACTCGGCCATAGTGTCCTTTTTCCTTTTCTTTATTTTCATTCAATAAAAATTTAATATTTTATGTAAATTATTTTTTTTTTGTTTGTCAAATTTTCCTGTATTTTTGACAAATTATGCCTTATAATGTAGCCTTTCAGGGAGTCTAGATTTAATTCTCAAGTCTGAAGAAACTGGCATGTCTCGCAGGCAAAGTTGTTCAGTATTACTTGGGTTCTCAGGTTTTAAGTAGATGATTTAAATCTTATCCAGTTGATGGAATCACTTTCCTATCCCGATTCGTCGACTTACGATGCAAAATACAATACCGTTTATCCTCGAAAATTGTATGCAGTTGTCTCTTGTCTTACACAGCCGTTTGGTTGTACCACTCAGGACAAATTAAAAATTACGCATGTTCAAGACACATAATAAGTGTCAGTACTTTGCATACGACTTATTTCCAGCCTTCTATATTCTTTAAATCATGCCTCGATTACTGTAATGTACTTACAGTGCAATTTAAGTATGTAAAAACAGTGCAAAAGTTATATCTTTTTTTAGTGGGAAAATCTTATAATTTTTGTCCTTAAATATTTTCCGACCGTGTATATTAAAAAACACGAAACTTGCGGGCCCATTGCATGTATAGTACATATAGATTTGCTGTAATCCCTTTTGTAAGGGGGTCTGCTGGGTCAGAGCACACATCCATTCTCCAGGAGATGTCGTCTTCCTGTCCCTCACTACTTACCTCTGGGGATAAAGGGTTGCCTCATTTTTTCCTGCCACAGTACTTAGGTCACCCAGTGTAAGCAGGGGGCGAGTTCATATTCTGTGGGGCCCAACACCTGTATCTGCCTTATTTCCATGCCTTTATCTTATAGTGACCTTCCCCTCCCAGTTTACAGCACTGAACAGGTGAGGGAAAAATCCCTTAGTACTGCATCATTTATTCAGAATATATCCACCCTTCATTGGCTCTTGGAGTCTCTCCTCACTGCTTCACTGACATTTCACATGCAGCTAGCACGATTTCCTCTCCATCTATCCATCTCATTCTCCTTACAATCCATTTTTTTCCATTTTCCTCACTCTTTGTATGTCATTCCTCATTCATTCTCTCCATATGCCCATATTACCTCAGCATTCTAGGTTTATATTAATTTGATAGTTTCCTGTCAATGTCCATTCTTAGCCTCGCCTCCACAATTCTCATCCTATCCTTTCTTGCCAGAACTGTCATACTTCTAGGACATTTCCTCTCTCTCACATTCAGTTTGTTCCTTTCAACTTCTCTTACATTCCCTATATGTGCTCTATATAAGGCTATAGCACAATCACTCCTTCATACAATGTACTTTGCTTTCATTCCTAAATACCTATTGCTTATACTTTTATTCCCACGTAGACATTTACTCATTTCATTCACTCTGTTACTCATATTCACAACTACTGTTTAGTATGTGGCTCTGGATACTTTAAACTCAACTTGAAGCATCTCAACATTCACTTTCACATCCAACTTGCTATTATCAACATTTCTTGTACATCCCATAACTATACTTTAGTCAACATTCACTTATTATTTCCTTCTCTCTAACACTCTTTCAAGCTCAAGCGACCGTTTCTGTTTATCCTCAGAATCAGCAACCACTGCGGTCATCCACAAATGCCAATGGATTCACTCTCCATTGCCTTTCATCATCACTTCTAAGTACTCATCTTTTCCTAGTATTCTTACATTTACTTTATAATTTTATCCATATGCACATTGAAAAACTTTACATCATACAACATTTATGAAATGTAATGTTCACTCATAACCAATCTCTCGCCATTCTTCACTGAAACTGTTTACTTCTTTTATCCCTTATTCTACCTTTTTTTAACCATATTTCACAACCTTAATCTTATATTCATTCACTTTCAGCATTGGTATTTTCTCCCTCTCTTCTCATCTTTCTTATCCGGTTTCGGTCCTTCTAGCAGATACTCGCCAGATATTCCTCCACTCTTTCCTCTACATTTACATCCATTAATCTTCCAGCCATCTCCTTGGTCACTGCTACATGATCCACTAACTACTTTACTATCATCCATTCTGACCAAAGTTTCATTTTACACTTATCAGTAATTACTAACTCATACTCAGTTCACATCTTTCATCACTTTTGTCTCCACTGCCATACCTGCTTGACACACCATTCTTCCCAGTAACACCAACTACTGGCTTATCTACTCTAATATTCAATCACACAACAAAACTGCACTCATATTCCTTCCAAAGCTCTCCACACGCACTCATTCTACATACAGTATTTGTAACATCTTTCTCTTTCCTGCTTTCATCTGCCAATACTAGAACCACACAATCAAACATCTCGCTTTTCACATCCCAATCTCACCATAAGCCACATAATCACTGATGACAATGCCCTCTACTCAAATACCACACACACACTCATCTCCTCACTTGATAAACAAAGCCAATCCTCATTTGGCCTTTGTCTACCTCAGACACCCTGACTACTGCACTCCCAAACTTTGGTCAACGTTCTTTCAATTTTATTTCAATCCATGTTGCCACGTCCATCTTTTCACATAACTTGCTACCACACTCTCAAACACTGGCCTAAACTTTCTTTCAATTGCATTTCCATCAATATTAATACATCGATCTTTACACATAAGTTACTACCCTTCTTACTATTATCTTTGCATTTTTCCCAGAGAAATATGCAAAGTAAGAGAGAATGAACTATGAAAGGCAGAGGACACTCATAGTCTCATGTGAATATGTCTTGAACTTCCATGTGTGGATATTATATATATATATATATATATATATATATATATATATATATATATATATATATATATACACACAGGGGGTCCCCACTTTACGTCATTACTGACAGCCGAGTTTAGTCGGAACACCTATCACTTGAACCTAGGTCACCCCCAGTGCTAAAAATAAATACTCTAACACATAAAAAAATAATCCAAGTTCTTAATTTAATGCGTAAAAACAGTTAAAGTACACTATAAAGTATTGCTTACCTTTACTACTTTGGTTGGTGTGCATCTGGATGACTGGTATGTCGAAAACTTTATTTATTAATTATTTATTGGGCTCTGCTGTAACCTCGAAACGACTTAAAACCCCTCTGTATATATATATATTACTCTAGATAGTTCCTACATTGTACTGCCTATACATTACAAATACAGTATTGTATACCAACAAAACAATATACTTCAAATGATAATAGAGTATTAGCTCAGTGCCATACTAACTGTGAAAAAAAAATTGCCCCATAAATATAAAGGGTTTAGTAAAAAATGGAAGAAAACTTTTAATATATTCCTTAGGTTAATCCAGACTAAAAACAAGACCTTTAAGTATCATTTTAAGCTATAATAATTCTTTCACAAGAAGTTTTTATTCTCCAACTTTAAACAGATAATAAGTTATCAAAAGGCATTTCCTATACTTTATCGAATACAAATCCACTAACAGAATGAAAATCCAAATAAAAGTATTGAAGTCCAGTAAGTGTATCTTTTCGAGTTTCACTGAAACTATTACTACAGGCAATTTCATGACACTGCATCAGGAATGAAACAAAGTGGATGGACGGACAGAATAATCTTCAAGAATGCAATGCCGTGAGTTATAGGGTGCAGGACAATTAGGTGCGGCCAATTCAGCGCAATCCCAATTCTGTGAGGCCGTTACGGCATAGCAACTAACCAAACAGGTTAAGCTCAGCGAAGATAAGATTCTGCACCATAAAGACCCTGTGCCGAAATGGGCCATACTGTGTTATAATCTCCAATACTGTTCTTTGTAAATTATTACACTTAAAATAAGAAGGTCAGGCTCATAAAATATGATGGATTATTCTAAGTCCAAAAAGATGCGTACTTTCTGTAAAAGTACTGTATTGAAATCCAATGGTTTATTACGTACATTATATTAGTAAGTATAATTTAGTTGAGCCCAGACAAGAAAAAAAAGAATCCTGACAATATAATGTAGCCTGTTTGATTTTGATGTGCTAGATATTGAAGACAAGTAATACAGTTCATAGAATTTTTGTAAACAAAACCTTCATAAGACTTGTTTCAATGTCTATGTAATCCTTGGGCAGTGTCACATGAAATGCATTGAAAAAATGTGTGTAAGGGTACATATGGCAACATTACACAATTCATCAATACAGCCTTTGATGTGCATAATACAAAAAGATGATTTGGTATCTCATTCGACTGAAAGACAAGTAGGAAAGATGACGTTTGAAAAGAGTTACAAAAAAATATATAGAGAGAAATCCATGCAGACTTTGTCCCATCTAGAAAAAGATAGTAAATTGTCAAACATAGTTGACTAACATTTTTCAAAGTAACAGCGTCCTCAAGCACATACAAAAGAATATGAACTAAATTTAACTTTTATTAAAAGACATTCATGTTTCATCTCATAAACTAACATTAAATGGCTGTAATTAAGATTAAAAAATACTTAGGACAAAGTGTTAAAAGAGGTTCATTAAAGAAATAAAAAATATTTACTTTACCAAGCATCAAAATAGTCATCCCTAATAAATTTAATACTCAAAAACAAAGTTTTGAGAATATTTTTGCCTGTTGCCATAACTTTAATGGATAATACACTGAATATCTACTATCAGAAATCCTTAACAATTTTTTCAGGATGCAACCATTGAAATAAAGATCTCAAATGTCAGGGAGCATATACCATAATATCAACAGCTTTAAAATATTCTATGCTTTTAGGAAAAAGCTATGACACGGTCATATCTTCCAGCTGCTCTTCCAATTCTTCCAGGTCTTCGTCGTCGCCATCAAAGAGGTCTTCGTCTATGTCTACGGATGCCTCTTCATCATCTCCACCGACGGCGCCTTCAATTTCCTGGGACTCGTCACCATCACTAGTGTTATTGTCAGCATTTCGCACTGTAAATGCAAATTGCAGAAAATTACATCAACAGAGACTAAAAATATAAATATTGAAACAGAATGAATAGGTCAAAAGTTCTTCCTAACAATAATTTTATTGGAGTAAACAATAATGGCAACTTCATAGCAAGAGCTTAAATAAAAAATATTTATCTGTTACTAGGACATATACCTTGCAAGCTTAACTGGATTTGAAAAAGTATGAGAGAGAAAGCAATCTAATTCTGTGAGCCAAGATTATACATTGACCCCATTGTCTTACCCGAATCCAATACTATTTCTTCTCTCAATTGCTGTAGTCTGTCTGGGTTAGCTATGGACATATTCGATGCTTCTTCTGCTTCTTGGTACTCAGAAAGAAGGTCGTTGACACTGATTTCCTTGTACTTCATCATCATGAAAAAGTAGTCACCACATTAGAAAACATATACTACCGTTTTACCTCATGGCCTATACAGTAACACAAAGGTAACAGACTATATGGGCAAAGAGAAGGCACACAATTCAATAATTCTTAATACAGTAATCCCTCGCTATATCGCGGTTCACCTATCGCGAATTCAGTGCATCGTGGGTTTTTTTGGGCGAGTTTTTTTTTCTGGGTATATGCGAAAATACTAAAAAAAATAAAAATTTTCAGTATTTTCATTATTTTATTGAAAACAAAAATTTTCATTATTTTATTGATACAAAAATGTATTTCCAAGCCTAAGAATAATAAAACAGCAAGAAATAGTAAAAAAAAAAAAAAATTTGAACATGTAACTCTGCACCATAGAAAGTACGATACTGGTATCAGCGTTTCGGAAAACCCAAAGGTTCACACCTATGTGAGCTAGCATATATTAAAATTTCCAGTAGCTTCATTATTTTATTGATAAAAAAATTTATTTCTTATCCTAAGAATAATAAAACAGTAAAAAATAGTAAAAAACAAATAATCACAGTATTACACCATGCAAAATACGATACCGGTATCAGCGTTTCGGAAAATGAAAAGGGTCGCACCTACGTGAGCTAGTACATATTGAAATTTTCATTATTTTATTGATAAAATAAGTAATTCCTAGCCTAAGAGTAATAAAACAGTAAAAAGTAGTAAAAAACAAATTTAAACATATACACTCACAGTATTGCACCATGTGAAATACTGTACAATAGAGTACACTGTACTGGCGTCTTGGAAAACGCAAAGGTTCGCACCTACGTGAGATAGTTCATGGACTGCTATAGGCTGAAAGGGTGAGAGACGACGAATCACAGAATTGTTTTTCTGCATGTTCTGTATTATGGGGTCTGATTGGCATTTTGATTGAAGTTTGGTTCTCCCACCTGCTGGCTAGTACAGTGGTAACGCGCTGGCTTCGCATTCGCGAGGTCGAAAGATCGGTCCCCGTCCAAGACCGAGAGTTTAAGCTGTTTACTGGCAGGAACTGCTGTGGGTGGACATCACAGTGGGGGGTTGGGGCTTGTCCTGGCTGACGAATACCCATTGTAAAATGGAAATAAAGTTTATTATTATTATTATTATCCATTGTCTCACCTCACTCGTTCAGTCTAGTCTAACTGACATGTGCGCAGTTTGCGTTGTGTTTATTAATATGTTATGCTCCAGGTGTTGGGTTCTTTCGATAAGTCTCCTATGCCTCAAAAGGCCCCTCTTTAATTTCAAGCGGCTCTTGCAGATCTTCTTTAACGTGTGATTTACAAGAGATTTCCTCTACTGGGGGAGCATCAGTATCATTTCCTTTGCCTTAACAGACTCCTCTTTAATTTCAAGCGGCTTCTGCAGATCTTTAACGTGTGATTTACAAGAGATTTCCCCTACTGGGGGAGCATCAGTATCGTTTCCTTTGCCTCAACAGACTCCTCTTTAATTCATGCGGCTTCTGCATATCTTCTTTTAAGTGTGATTGAAAAGAGATTTCCTTTACTGGGGGAGCATTAGTGTCATTTTCACAGTTTTCAATGACATTCACCTCCATCATAGAAGGAGAAGCAACACAATTGGTTTCTGAAGACTGACCTGAAATGAGACCAGTTTGTACAAAGTCCAAAGTATACTGTATTTCAAAACATCACCGATAGGATACTTGGCCTCTCCACTTCCATATTTTTCATAATGATCAAGGGTTTTCCTATGTACTGTATATTCAATTCACTTCGTAACTGAGCCACGAGGAAATCGAAGAACCTGGCCTTACACTCGAATGTCTGGTAGCCCTGTATGAACACGTGAAAGCACTCCAACAACTCTCACAAGAACATGATGATAATATGGTTCGTTCGGTGACCTTCTGCAATCTTCTCGACGATGCCATGTCATTACCACCTCATTCACGATAAGTTTACCTATCTAATTCATATAAATTAACGCTTGCACGCTGTTATTAATAAAGTAAAGGGTGGTTTGTTAATAGTACAGGGAGGGTTTGTACAGTAAACGTAAAAATAAATGTAAAATACCTATGTACATATAGGGTGATCCTACTTCACGGAAATTCACCTATCGCGGTCGGTCCCGGAACGGAACCCCCGCAATAAATGAGGGATCACTGTCTTATAAAAATTCGCTCTGAATAACGAATGTGACATAAGGCTCTAAATATATACTTACTTCCCAAACAGCAGAATAGTTCTTTGGCATAGGCAACAATGTATGATACACAAAACTGTGGTAC
Source organism: Halocaridina rubra (assembly GCA_037179515.1). NCBI lineage: Eukaryota > Metazoa > Arthropoda > Malacostraca > Decapoda > Atyidae > Halocaridina > Halocaridina rubra. The sequence goes on from JAXCGZ010004064.1 coordinate 16,310, forward strand.
ATATGATTTATTTAAACCTTTCCCTGCGAGGTTTCAACGAAATTAATTACAACTCAGTGCAGGGGTGTGGCTGCCAAGCCTCAAACGAAAAATGTTGTACCGCATCCCTCGATATTTAACTGGATACTGAATGATTGAAGTACCTCTCAGCAGTTTAAAACCTTGACTCTATGTATGGCGTCATGACCTCAAACACCAGATATCGATTTCGTCGTCACTATCGTTTGTGGAAATGGAGTGCAATTTGAAAGGATTAGTTTGGCAAATACATCATGCTCGCAGGAAATGAGATACAGTATTTCCAACTGATGTCTAATTCGCAGGTAAAGGGCCAGTGGTTATGCACCAAAACCTCTGACAATATAAATCACAACAAATGCACACACACACTGTAGTGAAGAGGACAAACAGGATGAGGATGGTTAACATATGCCAATAAACTGCCCACTAGCAGCAACGTTCACATTTATATAGCTTAATCAGCAAAGTTTATGGAGAGAAAGTTTTGTTGTAAAAGGAATGACATACGTAGCAAATTAACGTTTTGATACTGTTTCGTTAAACGTAAGAGCAGCTAATTATTGGAAGCGATTCAGAAGAATATATGTTTTCCTCAAGAAAAACATCTTCAAGCATTTCCTTTGTAGATTGTGCAAAGTTTCTCTCACGGAAGTACGAGTCTCATCACCATTAACGGTCTTCAATAAGAAGCCTTAAGCCTTGGTATGTGACTTTTACTTATGGAAGATCATCCTTCCATCTTCAGGTCATTAAACATACATAAATATAAAACACTAAATGGATCCTCTTCCATAGGGACCAAAATGGATTCTTACAAGAGAGTTTTCAACAATGACTGTTTAATATTTATTTCTGTGCTATTCAAGGGCTCTGAACTAGCACTAGATACATAATACAGTTATAGAGCATCTGAGAGAAATGTATGTTTTACTCAAAAATCAAGACACTATGCTTCAGATACCTCCTTTGAAGATTGTATATTTATCTTCTTCCATGAAGGTTCAGGTCTCTTCACCAGAAATTCCCTTGAACATAAAAAAGTCTCATGACCTGGTTTACGAGTTTTTTAAAACATTGCCTTTACCTTCATGTTATTAAACATAATTCCAAAATAGCTTCTTCCAAGAAAGAGTCTTCACTATTTATTCATCATTATGCTTTTATATTAAAGAGACAGGCTTAAAATTATTTTACTTTTTATAAAAAGTAAGGGTTATTTACCTCTCTCTCCGTTTAAGTCTATAACACAGACATTATTAAAATAACATCATACACTTATAGTGTTCAAATTTTCCAGCTATCGCAGTGAGTATCTCCTGTGAACAATCTTCACAACATCAAGGTCAGTGTATGCATACATGTGGAGTATTTAAAAAGAAGTCATGGCATCCTACACGTTACATTATTTATCCTAATTTCTATATTTGAATATAACTCACACTGAAATATCCAAGCTTTCTAGATATCCAGGTTTTCTAGATATTTAGCCTTCATAGATATCAGAAAAAGGTTTTCTCTTCTTATGAATATGAATTTCAAGAATGATCTGGTTTTACGTCAAGGACTCTCTATCCTACGAAGGGCTAAGATGGTGCCTTCATGCAAAGGATTTTGGTTTTGGCAAGTGCAATTGTTACTCCGAGTGAATGCAATTTCTAACATCATACCATGGTGGGTTTCGACCCGAAGGCCATGATGAATCATAGATGCGCAAGCTACCAACCTAGCCACAGCAGCCACATAAAAATTTCAAGAATATACGAAAACTATATAGAAAGAGAAATGCCCACATTTACTTCATACATGTAAAAGCCACATACTGACAGATTTCATACACTAAAAATAAACTTATAGCAGAATATAAATTGGATTGCTTAAGTACGTATACGGATCTAAAATCCTCAGCAAATAGTATAAGGCAACAAAACGAAATAAGGGAGTAATAAAATTGGCAGATTCCTTCTTCCCCAAACTTCTCATCTTGCTGAAGAAGCTTTATGTATGGAAAGAACGTTAAAAGAATATCCTAAATCAAGATGTTGTGGATTAGATATGAAATTTAAAAAATCCACAATTTTAATCAACTCTAAAGGCAAAAAAAAGGGAGTACAATCTGATTATATGTGATTAAATATTATCCCGGGAAATAAAAAAAGAAAATATTACATCTAAGAAAAAGAGAAGTTTTGATGATGTAATGATGTACAGCTGGTAAAATCACATCCCATCAAGCTCAGACAAATAGTGAAACCCGTAGAGGAGGAGAGAGATAACAAAGCAAACTTATAATAGTATATGCTTGCTCTCCTGGACAATAATCAGTAATCATACATAACATTAACTTTCAGAGGGCAGGCAATCTACAGGAAACATACTGCCTCAATTACGTTTGAATACACACTAGCGTCCACTCACGATGAATGTTTTTTTATAATACATGAAGGGGAGGAACAATGCCACACAGAACCATTTAACTTTAGCATGCCATAGCAAAGTGTTCTGGAGAACAGTTTGTTCTGAAACAAGCCCAAATGTAAGCGCAATTTTGACGTTGACCTTAAGGGGTTTGAAGTACATATCCATAACTATTGTCAAAATGCTACACAAATTCCATAGACACACCTTCACATCCTCTTCTTCCTCCTCTGGATCTTTGCTCATATTTCTAACATCAAACGATTCATCACCTTCTTCAAGATCGTCTCCACCAGAAGCGAGATCCGGGTTAAAAGTGAACATTTCACGTCCTGACAACTGAAATGAAATTTAGCCATATATGAGTGTGCATTCAAAGTACAAAAAAGCAATAATAAATATTTTGCCATGATCAATAAGAATTGCAATAAATGCAGTTAACTCGTCATGAAATATAGCTTGTTTTTTTCTTTTATGAGCAATACAAGGATGCAAAAAAAATAAAAATAAAAAAAAATAAAAAAAAAAATTGCCCTCACTGGGCCTGGGCACGAAGAAAACAGAGTATAGAGAAACAGATATGGGGAGCGTTGTGTCTTGTCAGATGTGAAGGGATAACCCAACCTATTCAGTGCTGAAGAAAAAACCATAACTGAAGGAAGACTCGATGCAGAGTTGTAATTTTAAGTCCAAAAGACCTTCAGTTGTAGTATCACAACAGGCAGCTGGTGCCATTGGGCCAAACTACTACATGGTTGGTAATTAAATTAATATCTTTTAAGGATCAAGAAGACTTGTGATAAATGCAGGGAACATAGCATGAGAAAGAGCTTGATGATAAATTATTTTAGAATGTATCTAAAAACTTTGAATAGATAAGAACTGTAACAATGAATTGTTAAGCTAAGAATATTGAAATATATTGATATTATACAAAAAGTAATATTCTTATTAATACAACTGAATATCTTTAAAACAAGGATATTGCTAACCCCAACGTCTCTCCCCATGTTGTAATCTTTCTTTTTCTTTTCAGAGTCTCTCTTCTGCTCATCTTCTTTTTCTTTTAATTTCCTCTTTTTCCATGCTAGAAAAGTTTCTAATGTGACCTTGGTTGTGTTTACTCCGAGCGCAGCTCGTTCACGCTCGATGAGGTCTTCTAGGCTGATTTCTTCTCTTTGCTTGTCCATTTTCTTGCGGTCCTAAAAAAGGAAAATAAGAATGCCTTAACAAGAAGAAAAATGAAGCATGTATTCACAGTAAATCATGCCATAATCATATTTTTTTTCTTTTTTACATTTTACAAGTCAAAATTAATTCCCATCTGGGGGTGGACATGGATGGATTGAGGACAGGGGAATTAAAACAGGAAGCCTTTCCTAAGGCCCCACCGTGGACTCGAACACTGGTCTGTCACCTTTCGAAATCAAGCACACCACCACTGTTAGAGGACCTAGAGACTGGAACAACATCCCAGATGATGTAAAAGACTCCTCATCTTTTCAAGCATTTAAAAGGAAGCTTAAATCTTATTTTTTCAATTAACAATATAATCAATAACTGTAATAGATGAGAAAGATCATTATTTTAAATTTTTTGACAATATTATTTTTTAGATGTATAAGTTCTCACAGTAAAGATTTTATTTTGTATATAGTAAGTAATTTACAGTACCTTGTACTGTAAAGTATGAAGAATAATCAATGTATCTTTTGGAAATAAACTTTTTGATTTGATTTGATTTGATTTATGTGTCAACAGCATCTGGCGTTCTCTGATGGAAACCCATCCAAGTACTAAAAAGACCCAAAGGGGCTTAACTTCGCTGATCTAATGAAAAACGGCACACCCACTATGGTATGGTGCTTTGATATGTACAGAGGTCATTTGCCTTAGTAAATTATAATATAGTATGACAATAAAGACAAAAAGTTATGGTTATAATATTCTCCTTTTACATACACAATCCGGGAAATAACAATGAGTTGCTTCAAACATGGTATGGTTTTTGAATATTGTGTGGTAATTGGAGAGGAGCGAAGTTTGCAGTTATAACAACAGCAATGACTCGTAAGAAAGGCAAAAGACTTTAAAACTAGATGTGTGTAGACTAATAGTTATGAAAACAAATAAAGATAAAACAACACTAATTTCTATCCTAAATATCAGTACATATCAGAATTCAAACAAAATAATTTTTTTTTTTTTGGAGGAGCTATCTCTGCCACAAAAGGTGCTAAACAAGTAAATGAGGGCCGTCTCGCATCTCCACCAGTAATTGCTGACTTGTATAAATAAGGAAACTACACAACGATGCTGGGGCTGATATAGCACCAGCCTAAGAGTATGTGTAACCGTGTAGAAGTGGTGCACTGGCTTGTTTCAAGCTGATACTTTGATTGCATTTGGCACCAGCAAATCTGTAACCTTCAGGAAGCTGTGTCATGAAGGTACTAATTAACAGACTCAATTCCCTTCTCATGGTAGACCTAGCAAGCCAGTGGGAGGTACATATTTGCCCGAGACATACATAACGAGACTATTCATGGACGGACTTCTCGTCAAAAGGAGTGGAGAAGAGCTGTCTAAGACTTTCTTGACTGACTGGCTAACTTAAGCCAATCAGGCATCTGGGTGAGCGAGGAAGCTACACGTCCTTTAAGCACAGCTGTAGTACATTCTCTTTGAAGGATATTAATGGAATGTCAATAACAAGAAATTATAAATATTCTTTACTCTAAAACACCAGATCCACTGCAGCTAAACTGAAAATATAGTACCCATCTAACGAGTTTGTAATTAATCTTACCTTCTTCAGTACAAAGCCCGGTGGTAATGCGTGGCGATAAATACATCCATTTCCATTCGGACATTCCCAAAACCATCCATACTTGCCATTCTCCACAGCGTCTAAGAAATACCTGCAAACCTAAAAATGAAAGAGAACGATGATGAATAAGAAGTGTTTGTTCAGAAAGAAAAAAAATTCAACGATAGTTCAAAATCATGAAATAAAGAGGTATTACACATCAAATGAATATGAATTAGTATTTTTGCCTTCCTGAAGTAAAAAAAAAAATTTACATGAACTACTATTTTTGACTTCCTGGAGTACAAAAAATATACATGCACTATTATTTTTCCCTTCCTGAAGTACACAAAATATACAAGAACAATTATATTGGTCTTCCTGAAGTACAAAAAAATGTACATGAACTACTATATTTGCATAACTAAAGTAGCCAGTCTCAATATACTATAAACAAAGTGAAGACAATTTTTTTCATGTTTTTTATAGCTGTTTTGTAGGATTATTCATTATAATATATACAAGTATTTAAAAGACAGCAATGATGTTATTACTAGCTACATTACACAAATATAAAAAAACTAATAATGAACACATAGAGGATTTTTATTTGAGAAGTAGGCTCTCTCTTAGAAGTTATTTTCTCTGGAAAATAAATATTGTACCTTCTTCATGACATATACAAAATGGTCTTCAAAGTAATTAATAGACCACTAATTAGACAAACTACATCATCATATTTAGTGAATCTCGAGTAACTAACTAATAAAATAATGGATATGATTTATGTATGAGTGGTTCAGGAAGACACAGTTTTGAAGCTTTACCCACAAGAGAAAAATTTCCCAAAACTGTGAAACTTTCAATTTGTACAATATTTTGAAGATCTAAATAACTTAATCTAACTTAACCAAACCCGTGGAAGGATTATTACCCAAGTAATATAAAAAACAAAATGATAATCATGTAAAAGCCAGAGTGGCAAATATTTAAGCTGAATGCAGACTGCATGAATTATATAAACTCTGGACCTTCAATGTATTCATAGTATGTTCAAGGGCTAATCATTATCATAAAAGGATGCATCATTACCAATTCAAGGCTGGTTATAAGTAGGTGACTCAGAGGGAAGGACATTCCCCCAAAATTGTCCTCAATAGCAAGGTACTCTAGTTGTAACAAAAGTAAGATGAGCAAAACTAACACACCTAAAGTTTTCAGTTACAGTCAGGGTAATGGGAGGCAACAACATTAAAAGGATATTCTTTTAAGGTCCGAGGAATATATATTAATAACAAATACAATAAGAACAAAATTGTCAGTTTCAATGATGAGTCACTGAAGTAAGGAAGGAATAAACTAAATTAGCCTTTGATTATAAACATGCTTTCAATTAATAATAACTTCACTATAAAGTGATCACTGTGAGTCTCTGGCGAGTACTGTTTTGCCCCTACCAACAATTATAGCTAATGGCTGATGAATAAAAATGAAACTGAAATTGAAGCAGGACTGGGTTGCTTTAGTAGGAAGAAAGTTGATTACTGCTTTCAGCAAAGCAATACAACATACGGAGAGGGAAAAAATAATAGTAAGGTGGGCATGCTTTTCAAACATCACGTTAAATTTCAGGATCTGGAAAACATATAAGAAATTAATAAAAAAAATTAGGTAACATAAATTAATATTTCTTTAAGAGATTTGAGGATAGATAGACTACAGAGTAAGAGAAAAGTATAAAATGTCTAATGTTCATATGGAGATAGAATAAAAAATATGCATGTTTTACAATGACATTATCATGGAATTCAGACTAGTAGAAATAAAAAGTGGAAAAAAACTAGTGAATAATGTGGTGGAAGAATGTCATAGCGCAATACAACACAACGAAATGCAAATGCTCCCCTACTTACAAACAATAACCTATCCAGTATCTACCCATGTACTAATGTATGTATTACAGTACTGTAGTGTATTATCAATTATCATTAATGTATTTGAATTCATTAATACTGCATACTTTGTATTTCATGTAGTAGTTAAGTATCTTTAGCCAAAATACTGTACATAACTGCATATGTATGTACTGTACAGTACTAATTTTTACCAAAACACAACTTACAAACAATTCTACTTACGAACGGACTTCTGGAACTTAACAAGTTCGTAAGTTGGGGAGTGTCTGTACTCCAAAATTTACAAATTGAAAATGTCGAGATGTTACAATAAAATGGCTAGAATTAAAGCATATTTAGTTGTAAAACAACATTGGGGAAATGGGTCATGATGGACCAGTAAAGAACATTTTGTAATTCATACACAGGATTTAAAAGCATATCTCATATCATTACATATAAATACCTCTTACTTTGTATTTAACATGTACAAGTTTAGCAAACATGACCGAAACATAAAATAAGAATGATAATTGTATGAAAATTGAAAAATGACCATAATTAAAAATCCTGAACTAAAATTAGCATAAATATTAAAAATTTCAAAAGCATCGCATAGATATGATAAATAGACTGGGTGCAAACACCACCTGCTACTCACAATTTCCGTGGTGGGTCTATTCTTTTCTTTGCCATGCTTCTTCTCAACAACATCTTTCAATTTTTCTTCGTCCCAATATTCACTGGTTTCAGCGTCGGTGTCTCTCATGTCGACATAGGCGCTTCGCTTTTCACTCTGTAATTATAGATTACGAGACATGTAAGCACTGTGTTAGAATATACAATGCTAGACATCTTTACTATCATATAGTTCCATGAAAATATAATATATAACTCTTCACTCTGTAATTATAAATTATAAGAAATGAAAGAACCGTGTCAGGATACACACTGAAAGATATCTTTACCATCACAGTATTCTTTTAAATATATAATACACGATACTCTAAGCCTATACAGCAGCATGTTGGGTGTCTGATACTGTCAAGTGAATTAGAGGTTAGGAAATACCTACTGGATAGTTGTTTCCTTTCCAGTATCTTAAGTGAGAGGTGGGAAAGGACTAAACGGAATGGGAATCAACACAATTAAAAATCCTCCTTGCTTTAAGTGTAGAGAAATTCAACAGGAAAACTATATTTGAGACAAAATTGCTGTATTTTCTGGTCCTAATAGACCCCTTTTTCAAGTGCAACCGAGTTTCTACAACAATAGAATTCATTTCTCTGGATATCTGGTGATATTTTTATAAATAACATGCCAAGTATAATCATATATAAAAACAATGTTAAGTTCTAGTTTCTAGTAATCTAGATAATAATGTGCAATTAGTTATGTCAAAAAAAAAAAATTCAAAGAAGATGGCACTGCCAACCCTCTGTTCCTTATCATAGTCGGTTTTTACAATACAAAGAGACTACAAGAGAGGCTTTCTTTCTCAATGTATAAACAGAAGTAATGGTATATATAATTTTCAATGATGATCTGAAAGTAAGCCTCTTGAACATTTTTCCTGGTTAGGATACATACATTTCTTGCTATTACGCTTCAGCAGAAGCAACTTAGAAAACAACAAATAGAAGTTGGCATACGGCATCCACCTATTGCCATGTGTCAATAAATTGTATAAGAAACACATGAAAACGTGGAATACCACAAGGAGAGCTTAAATGTTTTTCACCTAATGTTTAACTGCAAGATCATGTGAGAACTTGCATTTGGCACCCTTTTTGCCATATGTCAATTAATTATATTTAAAACATGTGAAAACGTGGCATACCACAAGGAGAGCTTAAATTTCCCTACCTTACGTTCAACAGCAAGGTCACAAGACAACTTGCATTTGGCACTCTTCCTACCATATGTCAATAAATCATTTTAATTGCACGATAATATGTCGAGTACCACAAGGAAAACTTATATGTTCCCTACCTTTCGTTCAACTGCGAGATCGTGAGAGAACTTGCATTTGGCACCCTTACCACAGGTGCCCTGCTTAAAGAAAGCGCACAGAATGGATTTTGGATCAGTGCCTGAAAGAAAATTGACATACAGTGCCAATTACCATAAAGATACTTCCATTGGTATGCAAAAAAGTTGAAAAACAAAAATATATATTATATTGCTTCACATTCGCATCATTTCCAAGAGAATATAGTTAAGTGGATACAACCAAAAGAGCCTTAAGAAATAGAAATTACATTCTCAAATACTTTTTTACAATCAATTATATGCTAATACTTCACTTTGCCCTACATAGTATGTAGTGGGTAAAAAAAAAAGTAATACCCATGGAACCACTATAAATATACCATACTTTTTATATATATAAATAACAATTAGTAGAACTGGTTTACATAACAAGCATCGCATAAAACTGCATCACATACACTTTGTGCTAAGCCTGTCAATGTTTTACATATTTCTCAACTTTCTAGATGCCAAGGTTCCTAGATAAGAATTACTCTAACTGTCCATCCTTTTCCTTTTTGTCCTACCTATGTGGTTTATATCAGAAAAATCTCTGATAATCCGGTCTTTCCAGGTGGCCAACAGAGCACCTTTGTTTTGCTCTCTACGAGACACCTTTTTTGCACTTCATAATCCAGTCTTTCCAGGTGGCCAACAGAGCACCTTTGTTTTGCTCTCTACGAGACACCTTTTTTGCACTTCAAAATCACCTAAAAAAATTTGGGGGGGGATATTAAAGTCCTTTTGTATTTTATCTCATCTGTATTCATAGGCAAACATTTAAAAGCATACAGATATTACTGACAGTACTTTCATGCATTATAATCTTCTAAGTAATCTTTCTGCAATCAACTTTTGTGTTCAGAGTCAATTTCCCTCTGCCACTCGTGTTATCTGTCTGCTCACATTGGTAAGCTTACAACTGATCCAAAGTGATATGAAGTTTTATGGATAATAAAGAATGGAGTTTCAGAGATCCGACAGGGAATAAAAATTCCTGAATGGATAGTAATGAAAACCAAGCTAAAGAGTCACTTTCAAATGTATCTTATATTTATTAAATAGCTCTAATTAGAGCTCAACAAAACATGAGTGGACAATGAAGCTTCCTTACAGCTACAGCAATTACTTAGCATACATACCATTTAAATAAAGATGACTCTATATTCAATCATTCTCAGCCAATATTTTGATGAAGGAAGATGACATTTACATTAATTAATGACTCTAAGGACAACTTCTTTACATATTGACGTCATCTGCTAACCTTTAGCCGCCATCTGTTGCACCGGTTTGAAAAGGGCATTAATTTCTGCCAGTTCCTTCTTCTTGTCTTCCTTCTTCTTCAGCTGGTTTTCTTTTTCTTTTTCCAGCTCTTTAGCAGACTTGTTCCCTCCAAACTTGACCTGGTGCTGAACTTGTTGAATAAACTTTTGCTGCTTGGCACCCTTCTTGTTCTTTAGGCCAAAGGTTTTGTCCTGTTGAAAGTTTAGAACATTAGTGAATAATTAAAATGAAAAAAAAAAAAAATCCAATAAGACAACATCCCCCTCGCAGCAGCAGGTGGATATGAAAGAAAAGAGCCTCAATACTAACAAGACAGGTGACAGAGGCAGGTGGGGAAGGTTCATATAAAACAGCGACCCCATATAATGACAGGCTAAAAATGCTGATGAAGAAGAATCTATAGTTCCTAACCCCCAGCAGCTGAGCCATGGAAAGAAGAAAAAGCAAAGGTGTGCATATTTCCATCTCTCCACCCCCAGGGAATAAAAATAATAATAATAATAATAATATTTTTTTTTTCATGACTAAAGCACATTACTTAAAAAATACAATGCATGCAACTTAATAATGAAAATATATATTACAGTATTCCCATATAATGAACAACATCAGTAGAGCCCCAATGTCGTATTCATCCCATGCAAGAATAGTAACTATCCAATCTCCCCCCAAAAGACTATGCACATGCAAGTCACTGCGCCAATCACAACAATATACGTATTCTATCATTTATCCAACACACACTATACATGCATAGCAATATATCATCTACTCCTCTTTTTATATGATGAGAATAGCATCATGAAAACTGCACGAGCTGCAAGGCTGCACTTTCCTTTGAAAGGGTAGTGGCTAAGACAAAGTACACACATTCAGCAAAAGCAAACTTACCTTGATCATTCATTATAGCTCCTTGGGGTACAAGGTTGACACAATTTTTCCACCCACCACACTGCTTGGGTCATCCACAGAGTAAGTGGGTAAAGATCTACTGCTGTGAGACCCAACAGCTGTAGCTGGATTTTACCCACCGCTTCATCCTGCTCGACTGACATACCACACGTATCCAATGTTCATTTCCCACCATCCATCCACTCCTTATTTGGTCTCCTGCTCGACCTTACTCCACTTACCTCTACTTTCCACACTCTCTTTGCAAGTATTCCATGAATCATTCTTTCCATATATCCAAACTATCTCAGAACCCTCTGTCTTTCTAGACAAGTAGAGAAATTGCTCATGCACTGTGACTTAGATTTTAGCAAGTGCAACCATTACCCTGAGTGAATACCCTCTCCAACCTAAGACCCTGGCAGCCCGCATACCCACGATCTGACTCATCAAAGTTGCAAGAGTTACAACTCGGTCCCCAGGTTATATTTTGTTAGCTTAGGACGCACACAAAAAAATTTATGCGCCAGAAATAAAGTTCAGATTAGTTTATTTCACTACAACAACTATCAGAAAAATGCAGTTTTCTTATTGTAAGAGAATAATCTCCTCTTCTAAAAATTTACCAAATATTTTTTTTAACAAAATCAGTGAAAATATTTTATTTTCTTTAAATTTAAATGCTACCTTCCCATTAACAATTCATTTTTCTACATACATGATAGTACATGATAGACAAATTTTAAGGTTTCTTTAATTAATGGAAGTGTAAATAGTAAGATATGAAAAAATAAGTCATTCTCAACGGCTGTTAAAAACTGTCTAAACAGTCGGGATTAATTTGTCACCAAATCTTTACCTCTATAATTTTATCCTTTTTCTTCTGATCCGTTTTCTTCGAAGTTGCAGCCCCCCCTTTTTGGGCATTTTTGGGAGGCATTGTGGCATGTAATCCCCCTTTTTTAAGGCAAATGTCACATTAAATATAAGTCACAAACAACGTGCCTGTCTATCAGCTGCACAAACACATATGACTAATGCTAACATACATCTTCATTATATTAAAACACCTCATGGAAATCAATTGTTATAGTAAAACACCAAATATAAATTTTTTCTAATATGTGTAGGTCAAAGGAACGAGATAAACCATTATAAAAATACATTACTAAAGTAATTTTACTTATAGATGATATTACGACAATTTAATACACACACTAGAAAGATTCTCAACACTGTGATATTACATGAGATGATGACAAACAGCCATTTGTGTTACTCAGGAACAGCCTTTTTAACAGCTTCTTTTTTAATTAAGTCCTCCACTTCATCTCATTTTGCGTGTGTGTGATTACCTAATTGTGATTACCTAATTGTGTTTACGGGAAAGAGCCCAAAGCTCGTATCTTCCCGTCTCCTGATCGGTTCCATTTTAGACTTAGTGATACTTATCATACCTGTCCTTAAAACTTTGGATTCAGATAGCATTAACTACCTCCTCGCTTAGCCAATTCCAATTATCAACTACTCTTACACTGAAAAAGTATTTCCTTACATCCTGCAAAGAAGTTTTCTCCTCATCGGTTCCATTTTATACTAACTATGGATTCAGATAGCATTAACTACCTCCTCGCTTAGCCAATTCCAATTATCAACTACTCTTACACTGAAAAAGTATTTCCTTACATCCTGCAAAGAAGTTTTCTTACCAAGCTTCAAACTATGACCTCTAGTTCTAGAGCCAGCCATATCAAAATATCGATCCCTATCCACTCTATCATAACCATGAAGGAATTTAAAGACTGTCACCATATCCCCCCCTCACTCTTCTAGCTTCGAGTGATGGTAAGTCTAATTCCCTCAGCCTCTCATCATAACTGAGATTGCGTATTTCTGGCACCAGTTTCGTGGCATGTCTTTGAACTTTTTCAAGCTTAGCTATGTGCTTTTTCAAGTGCGGATTCCAAAAGGGGGCTGCATATTCGAGTTTTGGCCTCACATAGCTTACATAAATATTTCTGAACATTTCCTTGTCCATGTGCCTGAAGGCTACCCTTACATATGATAAGAATGCATATGCTGCCCTTACTATGTCATTTATATGTATTTCTGGAGACAAATCTGCCAGTATGTTTACTCCTAGATCTCTCTCATTTTCTGTCTCTTGAAGTTGTACTCCAGCCCCCGAGTAGTCAAGCTTGGGCCTTCTTGCACTTGTACCCATTCTCATTACCTTACATTTTGAAGTATTGAATTTCATTAGCCACTTTTCTGACCACTCATGCAGATTATTTAGATCCTCCTGAAGTTCTCTACCATTGTTCTCGTTTTTTACTTTCTTCACAATCTTTGCATCATCTGCAAACATATTCATGAATGAATTTACAGACTCTGGTAGGTCATTTACATATACAAGGAACAAAAGTGGCCCTAAAACTGAACCCTGTGGAACTCCACTACTAACTCTTCTCCATTCAGACACTGAGTGTCTTACTCTAACCCTCTGTTCCCTTCCTTTTAAGTAAGTTTTTATCCATTCCAAAACATTTCCACCTATTCTAGCCATTGATTGCAGCTTCCTAATAAGTCTCCCATGTGGAACAGTGTCAAACGCTTTCTGGAAGTCTAGGAATATGCAATCTGCCCAGCCCTCTCTTTCCTGTAAGATTTGGCTTACCTCATCATAAAATTCTAATAAGTTTGTTACTGTTGATCTACCTTCTCTGAAGCCATGTTGCCTCACTGACAAAAAGTTGAAGGATTCCAAGTGAAGAGAGATATGTTTCCTTAGTAGTTTCTCCATAACTTTGCAAACTATGCTGGTCAAGGAAACTGGTCTATAGTTCAGAGCCGTATCCCTCCTTCCCTTTTTGAAGATAGGTATCACATTTGCTTGTTTCCAGCATCTTGGAATCTCCCCCGATTCCAGTGACTCCTTAAATATGATACTTAGTGCCACTGATATTGTGTTTGCGCATTTTTTAAGCACATGAGGGGATATGTCATCGGGACCTGTAGCTTTATGAACATCTAAATCCATCAGCGCTTTGCATACCTCTGTGGCTGTAAGGTTGATGTTCTCTAATACCGGCCCTTGAGCTTCTATCACTAATTGTGATTACCTAATTGTGTTTACGGGAAAGAGCCCAAAGCTCGTATCTTCTCGTCTCCTGATCAGCTCCATTTTATACTTAGTGATACTTATCATACTTGTCCTTAAAACTATGGATTTAGATAGCATTAACTACCTCCTCGCTTAGCCAATTACAATTATCAACTACTCTTACACTGAAAAAGTATTTCCTTACATCCTGCAAAGAAGTTTTCTTACGAAGCTGCAAATTATGACCTCTAGTTCTAGAGCCAGCCATATCAAAATATCGATCCCTATCCACTCTATCATAACCATGAAGGAATTTAAAGACTGTCACCATATCCCCCCTCAATCTTCTAGCTTCGAGTGATGGTAAGTCTAATTCCCTCAGCCTCTCATCATAACTGAGATTGCGTATTTCTGGCACCAGTTTCGTGGCATGTCTTTGAACTTTTTCAAGCTTAGCTATGTGCTTTTTCAAGTGTGGATTCCAAAGGGGGGCTGCATATTCGAGTTTTGGCCTCACATAGGTTACATAAATATTTCTGAACATTTCCTTGTCCATGTGCCTGAAGGCTACCCTTACATTTGATAAGAATGCATATGCTGCCCTTACTATGCCATTTATATGCATTTCTGGACAAATCTGCCAGTATGTTTACTCCTAGATCTCTCTCAGTTTCTGTCTCTTGAAGTTGTACTGCAGCCACCGAGTAGTCAAGCTTGGGCCTTCTTGCACTTGTACCCATTCTCATTACCTTACATTTTGAAGTATTGAATTTCATTAGCCACTTTTCTGACCACTCATACAGACTATTTAGATCTTAGTGAAGTTCTCTACCATTGTTCTCGTTTCTTACTTTCTTCACAATCTTTGCATCATCAGCAAACATATTCATGAATGAATTTGCAGACTCTGGTAGGTCATTTACATATATAAGGAACAAAAGTAGCCCTAAAACTGAACCCTATGGAACTTCACTACTAACTCTTTTCCATTCAGACACTGAGTGTCTTACTCTAACCCTCTGTTCCCTTCCTTCTAATTAAGTTTTTATCCATTCCAAGACATTTCCACCTATTCTAGCCATTGCTTGCAGCTTCCTAATAAGTCACCCATGTGGAACAGTGTCAAACGCTTTCTGGAAGTCTAGGAATATGCAATCTGCCAAGCTCTCTCTTTCCTGTAAGATTCGGCTTACCTCATCACAAAACTCTAATAAGTTTCTTACTGTTGATCTACCTTATGCGACCCCATATGAAAATGGAAACGCAAATAGAGGAAGAAGAAGACTGTTGATCTACCTTCTCTGAAGCCATGTTGCCTCACTGACAAAAGGTTGAAGGATTCCAAGTGAAGAGAGATATGTTTCCTTAGTAGTTTCTCTATAACTTTGCAAACTATGCTGGTCAAGGAAACTGGTCTATAGTTCAGAGCCGTGTCCCTCCTTCCCTTTTTGAAGATAGGTATCACGTTTGCTTGTTTTCAGCATCTTGGAATCTCCCCTGACTTCAGTGACTTTTTAAATATGATACTTAGTGCCACTGATATTGAGTTTGAGCATTTTTTAAGTACATGAGGGGATATGTCATCAGGACCTGTAGCTTTATGAACATCTAACTCCATCAGCTCCTTGCATGCCTCTGTGGCTGTAAGGTTAATGTTCTCTAATACCGGCCCTTGAGCTTCTATCTCTGCAATATGAGGGGGTGGAGTATTTTCTAATGTAAATACTGACTGAAACTCCTTGTTCAATTCTTTGCAGATCTGGCCCGCAGGTGGGATTGTTTGGATCTGAAAAGATAAGAGTCCACAGCGTTATTAGTTTCGAATGAGAAAAGAATTTACATGCCATGTTGAAAGGAAGAGGAAAGTTGAGATAGGAGAGGGGTGAAGAAGGTAGAGGTGATGGCGATTCATGCACACTTTTAACCCCTAGAGGATCACCAGGATGGAAGGGTAGGGGAAGTCAGACAAAAACAAATTTATAAATATATAAAAATAAACAATAATACAAAGGAGGGGCCTCGCTGATGACCAGCTGGAGAGGCTGAGGAACTGGTTCTCAACCTCTTGAGCTCAGGTTTTAATGATGAGCATGAGTTGTTGCCCAGTTATCTAGGCAGAGGGTATTGACTGATGGTGTTCAGTGGGCTGTCCATGAAGATGTTTGTTGCTATTCTGATTATAGAGCTAGCAACCTAAAGGGTGTTGGGATCCATGCTGAATGTTACCGGGCACTAGTTTTCTGTTGAATTTCAGAAAAGACTTAACATTCGAGGATGTAGTGGAGCAGTGGATGTGACGAGGCTTCCTGGCAGAAGGTGCACTCTCTGACGAGATCTCCAACTATTAGGCAGGTGCACTTGCAACCAAGTCTCAGACGGTGCACGTTGACCACCGTACTTCTTTGGAGGCTCTTCCACAGGGCAAATCGCTGGAGATTGGTGGTGATTTTATTCCACCAGGTGGAGGGAGAACCGGCATCGGTGCACAATATGTGTCTGGTTAGTAAGAGGTTAAGGCAGCGTTTCTCAACTGGTACACCCAAGTGCACTGGTGTGCCCTGAAAGGTAGCCAGGTGCACCCCAAGTTAATGAAAAAGTAATTTATATTTTTTTTATATATAAAAAAATCTGTATTTTTTAAAAATTATGGATAGGCACGTTTCTCCCATGTCTTAGTCAAGTCTTTGTCATTTGATATTCTAAACTGGATGTGCATTTCCTTAATCTTTAAAAAGGAATGGATAATTCTTTCCCTTTTCCCTTCCTCTAGGAATTTAAATCAGTTATTCTCTCTCTCTCTCTCTCTCTCTCTCCTCTCTCTCTCTCTCTCTCTCTCCTCTCTCTCTCTCTCTCTCTCTCTCTCTCTCTCTCTCTCCTCTCTCTCTCCTCTCTCTCTCTCTCTCTCTCTCTTTCTCTCTCGTGAATGGTAGATATAAAATCTTAGAACAGCCCGTCCCAAAGCATGTGAGAAGCAGCTATGATGACATTTGAGTATAGGAATTGGCGGTAAACCTTTACCTAAGTGCTGCGAGGGACATCTTAAAAATATAACATAAAGAGATGCCCATTCATCAATATTGGATTTTCATCAAAGAAAATCCCTCAATAGTTCATAAAGCACTGAATATCTTATTGTAGTTCTCCACATCATACCTCTGTGAATTAGTATTTTCTGCATTTAACAACATTAAATGTAAACTAGATCAATATTAGATGTATTGATGAGGAAATGAGAGTATGCTTATCACATATAAGGCCTAATATTAAAATTTTGCCAAAGCACACCAAGAACAGGTCTCACACAAGCATACTTGATAAAATATATTGTAATATCTAAAAAGTACATGCTTATTTCAATAACCTAGTTTTTATAATTTTTCTATTTTGCAATTTTATCGATAATTTTATCTTATTGATATATTAAGTGCACCTCAGAGTTTTAATCACTCTACAAGTAAGCCCTGATTTAAAAAAGTCTGAGAAATGCTGGGTTAAGGAGTGACCTGGAAGCTTTGATTTTGATCTGGTGAATCCCAGGAGGCAGAGATATTTGGATCTCTGCAGGGAGAGAGGCTTGTTTGGCAGCTTGATCGGATTCTTCATTTCCTTTGATGCCAAGGTGGCTGGGAATCCAGGCAAGAATGACGACATTTCCAACGCTGACTGTCCTGTAGTAGAGGTTGAGAATGCTGGTGATGATGATCATGTTGTCTTTGAGGAGTGGCTTCTTGATGGCCTGTAAGGTGCCTTTGGAGTTGGAGAGAATAAGGGCATGGTCAGCTCCTTGCTGGGAGAAGAAACTGAGGGTATTGGCCATGGCAACCAGCTCAGTTTGGAGCAAGGAATAGGAGCTTGACAGCCCCCAGGATTCAATATGGTTTTTATTGATGAAGCCAGCCACTGAGGCTCCAGTCTCTTGATTGACTGAGCCGTCAGTGTAGAAGATTTGGGAGTTCGGCCCGCTCCAGCTCTGAATTTTGTCCTTGTATGTGTTTTTAAGGACAAGCGGGTTGACTGAGCTTTTGGGGTTGTCCGGCAGCTCGATCTTTATGTCGAGCGGCTGGTCATCCCATGGAGGAGAGCATCGGTAGTCAGAGAGTGGAGTGTCCTGAATCTTGGCTAGGATGTCTTCCCTGACTGGCAATGCTTGCAGGCCGGCACATACCTAGGCTGCTCAGGCTCTTGCAGGATGGGTGGAGAGGCAATTGAGGGCTAGCTGGAAGTTGGCATCGGCGAGGCAGGTGCGTTGAGCAGTGGTGGTTTTGGCCACTGAGAGGGTTAGTCTTTGTAGAGCTCTAAGCTTGAGTGGCATAAGGCTGGATTCCGGCTGGAGGTGTTCTCTCTTGGTCCACAGAGGGGCACCTAGCATGGGATGCATGGCATTATTTTGTATGACCTTTATCTTGTCCCACTCTTGATCTTCCAGTAGCCATATGGTGGGACAATCATAGTCTATGAGGCTTCGTAAGGCTTGCACATACAAGGTTCTGAGGGGACTAAAAGATACACCATTGTAGAGGCCTGACATCCGACGAAGGACGGTTTGCCGCAGCTTGCCTTTGTCACGCAAATGTTGAATCTCAGGTCCGAAGGATAGTCGGCCATCGGTGTATACACCCTGGTAGGGGTGCTTGGTAACCCACTCTACAAGCTCATTGCCTATAACCAGTCTAGTGTCTGGTCTCCATTGGTGGATAGGGAGTGCCTTGGTTTAGTGGACGTTGATCATCAGTCCGAGGGAGATAGAGGCTTGGTGAATCTTGGTGAGACAGCACTGGGTCTTGTTAGAGCTCCTGTCGCCTAATGTGACAAGGGCAAAGTTGTCTGCATAATTGAAGATCTTGGCTCCATGTGGTAGTGCAATGTCCATGATTTTTTCCATGAGACAGTTAAAGAGGAAGGGGCTAGGAATTCCACCATAGGGGGTCCCGGTTTTGTGGTTTTTATAGGTGGAATAGTGCCCTTGAACTTTAACTCGAGCACTACTGTTTTGTAGGCTCAACTTGCTCCAGAAGAGAAGATTTTTTTTATCTGCTTCTCGACGAGAGCAGAGAGTATTACCGACATGTTGGAAAGTTCCAAGGCCTTTTCTAGGTCTAGAAAAACGATGAATTCACGATGATTATTGATGCATGACAGCATG
This sequence comes from Halocaridina rubra, assembly GCA_037179515.1. Classification (NCBI taxonomy): domain Eukaryota; kingdom Metazoa; phylum Arthropoda; class Malacostraca; order Decapoda; family Atyidae; genus Halocaridina; species Halocaridina rubra. The sequence goes on from JAXCGZ010004064.1 coordinate 35,905, forward strand.
GAAGCTATGCATTCTGAGGTGCTTAGGTCTGGCTGGTAGGCGAACATGTTTTCGTGGAAAGATGGGCACTTCCAACTAACTCTTAAGGCACCATCTTTTCTGCCTTCTTGCTCAGGCAACTTAAGAAGGAGATGGGGCATGGGTTATCAGGATCTTGAGGCTTTGGGATGGTCTAAATGTCTGCCCTGTTCCATGAAGCTGGTCTGACTCTCTGTGTGTATGTCATGTTGATCAGAGAGAGTAGAGCAAGCTCGCCTTGAAAACCCACATTCTGAATCATCATGTATGTGATTCTATCAGCACCTGGGAATGTGTTATTGGAGCTTTTGCTTGCTTTCTTTAGCTCAGTCAGAGTGAATGGGGTGTCATCTTGGTCTTTGGTGTTGATGGCTTCTTCTATTTCATCCCATTATGCAGCGGTGAGTCCCTGAAGGGTTGTTCTGGTAGCAATAGGGAACTGGTTAGAGTTTGCCCTCTCTGTGAATTTAGCGGAGAGTTCTTCAGCTGTCCTGCTGGAGTCCCTGTGGGGGATGGTTTTAGGAGGCCTTCCTTTAATGAAGGAGTTTATGTTCCTCCACATGTGGCCCTCAGAGGTGTGAGCATCTAGGGTGTAACACCACTCAAGCCATTTTTTCTTCTTGATTTCGTGCGTCTCTTCATAGACATGTTCTTGGATTGCCTGGAGAGTGCGGTAGGAGTTTTCAGTGCAATGTTTTCTGTGGATTTTTTGGATGACGCTGAGACAGAAATTGAGTTCTTTGACTCTGTTGCAGTAGTACTACCTGTCATGATGAGTAGCGTGATGTGGTATGCAGAGGGGGATAGAAGAGTTTCTTGCAGCTTGCAGGGCATTGACTAACTCAGCCTCAGCTTGATCAATATCTCCAGGTGGTGTGTAGGTTGAATATCAATTGCTGAGGTGCTCCTAGAATTGGCCCCAGTTGGCCTTCTTAAAATTCCATCGAGGGGGAGGAGCAGGGATTTGGAAAATTTCAGGAATCGACAGCATAAGGTGAAACCCGTAGTGGTCACTCATGACCAGGGTGTGAACTCTCCAAGTGGCGTCTTGTCTCAGGGAGTTGGAGACGAAGGTAAGGTCCAGTATTCCACCTCCATCGTGAGTTGGCTCGTTCCTCATGGTTGTTGAGCAGGGTGACATCTTCTTGGTCATCCAGGAGACTCATGATGTGTCTGCCTGCAGCACAGGGTTGCTCATACCTGAATCTTGGGTAGTACTCATTAAAGTCACCTCCTATTACCAAGTCATGATGGCTGGCTAAACCGAAGAGGGGAGACAGGTCTAGGTCACCATTGTGCTTTCTATAAACGTTATGCAGACCTGTGCAGCTGCCCTGAAGTTTAATGTTGAGGGCAAGGACATGGACACCTTAGCCACTATAGATTGGATGGGTGATTTCTTTGGCCAGCAAGTTTTCTTGATAAATGTGGCACTGCCTCTGTTCTCCCCCGGAGTCCAGTGCTGGTAGAATCCCTAGTATCCAGAGATTTTAGGATTGTGTAGATAAGTACACAGGGTTTCTTGAACCATAATGACATCGATATTGTCGGCCTTGGCAATGCCTTCCAGGTGTTGTATTTTATATCTCAGACCTTGGGTATTCCAGTGAAGGACCCCGAGATTAGGCATCATGAAGAATTTAAAAGGTGGAGTTGGAAGGAGCTGCGGTCTGTTGAGGCTGGCGGTGGTTCCTGGAGACGAGGGCATGGGCAATGATGGAGTGAGTCATTTCGTTGACTTGACTGAATCCATCTCTAGGAGAGGTGTCGGCGGCAAAGAGTCAAATGGCTGCTTGAATGGCTTGAATAATGAGGCTGGTGAGCTCATCAACAGTGAAGAGGGTTTGTGGTTGGGATGAGGAGGCAGAGGAAGGTGTTTGGAGAGACTGTTGAGAAGGAGTGGGGGTGTGGGAATTAAGTCTAGGGTCCCGGGACCTGGTGTGATGAGGAGGTCTGTGAGTGGTAGAAGCTGTAATCTGAGTGTTGCATGTGGCTGTGTTGTGTGTCTGAGTGTTGTGTGGGGTGATGTTGGTGGGAGTGTTGTGTGGGGGGATGGTGGGAGTGTGACTGTTGTGTGAGGGGGTGGTTGGAGTTGGCGTAGGAGTGGGAGCAGCAGGAGGTGTAGTCTGCGTGTTAGGGGCCGGGTTAGTGATGTGTGATGGGTTATGGGTGGGAGGTTGGGTCTGGGTGGGGAAGGAAGGGACCTATGCCAGGGATTGGAGGTGGGGGAGGCGCAGGAGTGAAAGTAGAGGTGGTGCAGTTGACGGTAGGAGCAGAGGAAAGGAATCTCTGAGGAATCCTCCTCAGCCTCTCGAGACAGCGGCTGTTCCATGCGTGATGGTGTCCCTGGCAGTTTGGGCACTTAGCAACTGTTTCTTTCTTGGCCTTGTATTTAGTAAGGCAATGGTCAGTGGTATGTCCTCCACTGCAGGGTTCGGGGGTATATTCTCTGAGGTTGAATTTACCCCAGATGCCAAGGTTCACTTGGGCAGGGGGTGGACCGCAGATATGGACCACGACTTGCTTGGAGGGGACGGTTTGCCCTTCAGTTTTGGAGGTGCAGCATAAGGCAGTGGCTATGTGTCTGCTTGGTCAGCAGGTCAACCGACCAAGCAGCAGGGAAATCGACGAGGATGAATTTTCTTACTTTTTGAGCAGGGGTCATTTCTGTTAGTGAGGCAAGTTCAAATCACAGATTTTTTCTGCAGCTTTGGAGGAAGATGGGTGGATGATGAGTTCACCCTGTACATCTGGCTTGATAGTAAAGCCAAACTCAGTGAGCTGGTCTATCAACCATCTTATGAGATTGTAGGCCCCTGTAGTGGAAGGGGCCTGGACCTTGAATTTAAAGATGGTCTCTCTAACAGCATTGGGCTCTGGGGCTAGGGGGGGAATTGGGGCAGCAGCGCTTTCTTGGCGGCTGCCAGAGGCCATCCTTTGCCTCTTTTTCTTTCCCACAATCGTCCACCCATCTTGGGAGGTGGCCAAGCTCCATTCCCCCCTCCAAAAGGGAACAGGAGGGTTGGCAGAGGCCATAACTAGAGCCTAATCATGGATGTCTACAAACCTTCACAAAACACTATATTTTATCTCTTGCACTGAGCACTTATCAATTTGATTTACTTAAATATACAGGCCTTACTGCTATAAGCTGTTATGAATCATAGTATAATACGTATTTAACACTTAAGAGAACACAGAACACAGAGCATCTGAATTTCTTAGCACAGAAAAAAAATCTGAAAGGGAATTGTTGTTTATGTTAACACAGAAAAAAAATCTGATAGGGTTTTCCACATGGTTAAAACAGAAAATTAAAGCCCTGAAACGGAAATTTATCACTGAGCACGAAAATAATAAACACTAAAACACTGAGCACTGTTCACAAAACAGAACCTGGATAAGAGACACAAATGCACCTGAAAAAACAACAAAATTAGTTAGATCTGCTTTTTATTTTTTTAACTCACAAAAGAGAGAGAGCAAAAAAACAGATAGAACTCGTCAGTTTCGTTTTTATAAAAATGTCCCACTTTTCCAATTTTTCTTCTCTAAAAGAGAGAGAAAAATAATGGAAATGAGAGAGTCTTCCTTTCGTAGTTAACTTTCCAACAGGGGAAAGGAGTGGAGGAGGAGGAAATCCAGTCAATCTGGTAGGAGGAGTCGATTCAGCTGCTGGCTACTGGTTGCTGGCTTGAGCATAGGGGAGAGGAAGCTGTCCAACCGCTACGGGAGCTGGAACCTGACCGTCTCTAATTTTATACTTAACAAACTCTTGGGAGGCAAAAGGATGCCTGATAAATGGAGAAATAATATTCTGGTACCAATTTTTAAGATCAAGGGAGATGGACAGAGATACTACAATTACAAGAGGCATAGAATTAATTAGCCACAGTGAGAAGATTTGTGAACAGTAATATTCTTTTATTTTTGCCAGGAAGGAGCATTACGGATGAAGGTTTTGCATTGAGAATGCTTATATAGAAGCATAGTCAAGGCAGGAAGGAGTTGCCTTTTGCATTTGTGGTTATAGAGGAGGTGTATGACAGGGTGCTAAGTGAGAATATGTGATATTGTCTGAGGAAGTCATGTGTATCAGAGAAGTGTGTTAAGGTGGTCCAAGATATGTATGAGAGTAGAGTGAAAGTGGTGAGGTGTCCAGTAGAATTGAAGGACTGGTTCAAAGTGGAAATTGTGACTGCATCGAGGATCAACCCTGACTTAGCTATTGTTTGTATTCTTGAATTCTTTAATGCTTTTTTATTAGTTTTGTATATCATCGAGTGTCAGATAGTATAATCTGTTGCCATGTTTATACGACATTGGCAAGTATTAATCAGAAGGTGATGGGAGTGGGGGTGCACTGCTGAGGGGGTGGGGAGTGAAGAAATTTGGGTTTGGGGAAGAAGGCCTGTGCTAAATTTTTGGGAAGTTGCATTGAAATTCTGTCTGATCTTTTCTTAGTTTGAGTTGGTTTCTGTAGTTATTCAGGTCGGTTTATTTTTTGTTCATAGTGGACTCTGTAACTTAATGCTTTGTTTTCTTTTATTTCTGGACTCATTGCCAGGGTGATCAGTTACGTTTCTGTCCATTCATTTTTTTAATTTTACAAGCTAACTGGGCAATTGAGTGTCATGGCAGCAAAGGGTAAATTTAATGCCGAAATATTGTAATCATAAGATGGGAAGAGAGATGTTGTTGCATGATTAAAGAAGATGGAATTAGTGGCAACGTTGATGGATGTTAAAGATTTGGCCGGCTTTATACTGTTGTTTCTGGAAGAGGATGCATTGCCTTGAATCTGGATTAGGGTGAAATGGATCAATTAGATGTTGTAAGATCAAGAGTAGATTTAAAGAAGCCTTTGCACATGGTACGTTTCATGCTTTTGAAAGGCTTAACTGACTACAGTGGCTAAGGGAACAAGTAGACATACTTTCTAATGAAATAAGGAGATTGGCTGGCTTAGCTGGGTGGACTGGAGAAGGCTTAGAGAAAGCTGCAAACTTAGGATTTGTGACTGGAGTCCCAAACAGACTATCAATGAAATTACAACAGCTAAAGGATACTGAGTCAATGAGTATGGATGATTTATTAGGTAGCTAGAGTCTTGACAATATAAACTTTTTTTTTCCATTTCATTACAATGGGTATTCGTCAGCCAGGGCAAGCCCCAACCCCCCACTGTGATGTCCAACCACAGCAGTTCCTGCCAGTAAACAGCTTAAGCTCTCGGTCTTGGACGGGGACCGATCTTTCGACCTCGTGAATGCAAAGCCAGCGCGTTACCACTGTACTAGCCAGCAGGAGGAAGTAAAGATGTAGAGGCAATAGCTAGTAAAGGTTTGACTCCAGTGGAAAATTGACAGACTCTGTGACACTGGAGTGATATGCTTAGTGGCAGAAAGGAAGAGTCATGTGGGTTTATGGGCTGATGTTTCACACGTTGAGATCTACACATAGCAAGGGAGTGCAAGAAGCCAAATCCAGACATCATCTGTTACCGATGTGGAATTCTTGGACATGTAACCAACCTCTGTAATCAGGGAAATGACCAAGGGGAGACAATTGCACCGGGGGACACCCCATCATTGCAGTAAAGGGTCTTCCAAGTATTTTGCTGGTGGTGGAGGTTTTGGTAGGTAGAAGAGAGGCAAGAGCATTAGTGGATTCCAGTTGTTCGACCATTGTAATTGCCGCCTGCTTAACTGGAAAGTGCTATGAGGGAGAGAAATGGAGTTTGATGACTGCTGATGGAGAGAAAATTAGCTGTAAGGATACCCGAGTAGTGGAGTTGATAGTACAGGGCCCTGATTACGAGTTAAGGCCCTTCTTCCTTATTCTTAATGCAGTTATTGATGGCACTGAGGTAGTACTGGGGATGGATGTGATCAGTCAGTTTAGTGAAATGACATTTATGAATGAAAGAGTGAAACTTGAAAAGGGTGAAGTCTCGAGCATTGAGAGGGAGGGGGCTCGATGTGCGGTGGCAGTGGAAAATGATAGGGGAATTGGTAAGGCAATTGAGGCTGTTGAAGCAAAGTTTGCCTGGGTGGAAGAGAACCTTGGTAATTGGGACTACAAAGTGAATCACCCTCATTCACTTTGCTCTGTCAGAGAGGAAGTTGAGTCACATAAGGATGTGGTAAAGAAAGATATTGAGCAAAGGGATGCATCATCAAAATTGAGGACAAGGAGTTTACTGGTTGAGTCACATAAGGATGTGGTAAAGAAAGATATTGAGCAAGGGGATGCATCATCAAAATTGTGGACAAGGATTTTATTGCTGTATTTGATTATAAGACATGAGTGGTATAGTGGTTATCGGAAGGGGAGTTGCCAATGTTGAGAAACCATATTAGTTGTTATGAGTATATTGCACGAGAGGAAGTGAAAGAAAGATTTTGACAAAGAAGTGCAGTGATGGATTGATGAGGGTATCTTAAAGCACTGGGGAGAGGAGGTGGAGACTTGAATGTTGCCGTTAATGACAGGAGCTCTGCCATCAAAATAAAAGGTTCAAACTGTGTTGGATTTCTGCGAGATTGATGCATAACTGAGGTGTGATACTGGACATGGTTGCACTGATGTATGTGGCAAAACACTAAGGGTATGGTGGTAGGTGAGTGGGGCCTCAACTACTGTGGATTTAAAATTATCCTAACTTCAAATTCATGTATCAAAGAAGTTATGGGAGTGCCAACTAGTGAAATATGGAGGGAGAACTTAATGTTTAACAAGGTTTGGTTTTGGGTTGTGTTCTGCACCCCAAATGATGACAATTTTCCTCAAGAGACTCTTGAGGAAAGAGAAAGCGATAGAGGAGGCTACAAAGTCATATATTAATTATATAGTTGCAAATGAAACTGAGGTAACATCGTCTTAGGTAGTAGAGCATTTGGCCAGGTTTAGGCTGCTCACTGAGCTACTAGAACCGATGGATATAGGGACAGTTTTGGGCCTGATATTGGGGAGGGATGGAAAGGGTGAGCTTGCTTTTTGAAGAGGTAATGAGATTCCATGATAAAATGAATAGGAGGGAGCTTTTCTCAGAGTGTTTAAAGTTAGTGGGCCATTTTCCTATTGGAATGGCTTTGATTGCCTTGCAGTTACATAAAGATATGAGCAGAAGGTATAAGATGGGAGGATAAAGTTGGAGGGGAAAAGTGATGATGATTTAAAATGTTGTGGAAAGAGTAAAAAATGCAGATCCGATAAGAGGGAAGTGGTCCGCTCCAAACTCGGAGAGGAGGGTTATATGGTGTGAGGCAAGTATAATAGCAACTGGCATGATGTTTGAAATGGTGGCGTTTTAGTCGAGGATGGAGCATAGCTGAGGAAGAAAGATGACTATGATCATATTAGTGTGTCAAAGCTGGATACTATGTTGAAAGGATTTAACACAGCTTTAAAGTGGGACTTGCAATAGGTTGAAATTTGAATTGATTCAGCCACAGTGTTGGGGTGGGTCAACTCCATTTTGACTGCTGGGAACAAAGTCCATATATAGGAAGGTGTGGAGATCATTGGAAATCGCTGCCTTGAGATATTGAGGAGATTAATTGATGAATTTGAGTTGAGGGTGAGTTTAGTCTTTGTACCACCAGTAAAAAAAAAAAGCCAATGCCCTAACCAGAGTGAAGAAGACTTGGCTTGAGATACCCGGGACGAGGAAAGAAGAGAGGGTTGATATATGTTGTATTATATCCAGGTGTGGGGGAATTGCATCAAATGCGCCACATGGGGATTGATAGGACACTATTTGTCACTAGAAAAGTTGAGCCTTTAGTGACGAGGGATGAAGTTCGGCAAGTGGTAAGAAGTTGCATCTGTGGTCAGTCAATAAACCTTGCACCAAGATCACATAAGAAAGGGAAATTAGAGAGGGACCGATTGGGAGAGAGTGGTGATTGATGTAACTCATTATCAGCAAGGGAGATATTTATCTATGGTAGATTGTGATCCTGGTTGATTCGTAATCTGGAGAGATTTGATGACAGAGACTGTGGAGGAGATTACAACTATATTGAACGAGGTCTCTCTAGAGATGGGTACAGTTGATGAGGCATTGATGGGCAGCAGCAGTTCTTTCTGGTCACAGGCTGTGAAAGATATGTTGGAGAGATGGAATATAAATTCCTTCTTCAGAACAGCTTATCTACCTAGTGGAAGTGGGATTGTGGAGAAACACCATTGGACCATTAAAGTAATGGCAGAAAAGGCTCTTGTAACACCTCCAGAACCAGTATTCAGGTATAATATGTCACCTAGTTTGGGACAAGATGAGAAAACAGTGCATCAAGTGGCAGAATTGGAGTATGAGTGGCGACATCCTAATGTAGTACCAATGGTTGTTGGAAAGGAATAGGAAGGGTTAATGTCTATATGAATGGGAGATGAGGCTTGGGTGAAGTCTCCTGATGGGAAGTGCATATCTTAGTGGAGAAGAGGACTGTGATGGACGTGCATTCCCAGAATATAATTTCTGTCAATGGAATGCCTCAACACGTCATACATCTGTAAAGGGTGGTGGATACTGAGGAAAGTGAGGTAGAGGTAGGTGATGAGATAGCTCTGCAATGATCGCAGTGAGAGGCATAGGTGCCAGGATGGATTTAAGATTATGTCGTGGGTGATTTTAGAGATGAAGATTAGATTTATCTAGAGATCAAGGGAAGGTGTGGTGCAAGTTAACTTAGCTATTATTAGATATTAATTATTGCCTTTGTTTTTGGATTCTTTTATGCCTTTTTTTTTTTGCTTTGCATTACTAACGAGTGTTGGACAGTATAATCTGTCGCCATGTTTATGCAATAGAGTGGTAAGGATGAATCAGGAGGTGATGGGAGTGGGGATGTTATGCTAAGTGGGTGGGGAGTGAAGGAATTTTCAACGGGGAAGAAGGCTGTAGTGTAAACTATTGGGAAGTCGAATTGAAATGCTGTCTGATGTTTACCTGGTTAGAGTTGGTTTCTGTGGTTATACAGGTCAGTTTATTCTGGTTAATAATGCACTCTACGACATAGTATTTGTTTACTTTTATTTCTGGACTCGTTGCCAGGGTGAGTAGTGAAAATTCAGTCTGTTAAGTTTTTTTATGCAATGGTCAAAATCAGACAAAAGCCACCATAGACGATGATCTTCTCTGATGACACTATACTCTGTAGTGAGAGTAGGGAGCAGGTTTAGGCGAACTTAGAGGCATCATGGTATACATTGAAAAGAAGGGGAATGAAAGTAAACAGAAGCAAAACAGAATACATGAGTGTGAATGAGAGAAAGGTCAGTTGAGTGGTGAGATTGTTAGGTATAGAGGTGTCGATGGCGTATGAATTTAATGATTTGGGATCAGTTGTTCAAAGGAATGGAGAGCATGGTAGAGAGGTGAAGAAGAAGTGCAGGCAGGATGGAGTATGTGGAGAATAGTGACAGGAGTGATGTGTGGTAAAAGGGCATTCACAAGAGTGAAAGGTTAAGCTTACTAAATAGTTCTACTTATAAAAAATACAGTTGTCAGAGCTGGAGATGGCAAAGATGAAGATGGTGCATTTTTCTCTGGTCGCGACAAGGATGGATAGGAAAAAGAAGTAATAACTTAGAGAGACTGTGAAAGTAGGGCGATTTGGGACAGGTAGGGGTGGGAGATGTATCAATGATCCACTTGGCAACACCCGACTGGAGAAGCCGAAAGATTTGATGGTTATGGTGAATTCGGCCTTCTGTCTCCCAATGAACACGTGGAAATCATTCAGCTAGCAAATAATATCACAAGGCAACCACGTACCTAGTGCTGGTGCTGCCCCTGCTACAATTATTAGAAATAACTAAAGGAGAGCCAAATAAGCGGTATTATTCTTATTTGATGAGCTTTAAAAAATGAATTAATTTGAATATCTTCCTCAATATAGATGATAAGGTAGGTAAAACGGGGTCTTATGAACTGTATCTTATAGTATGAGGTAGTTATTAAGATTGGAAATAAGACAAAGTTGCAACAGAGCCCATATATTCTTGTAGGTGGCAGCTACATGATATTAGAAAACTTACCCTGAAAGAAAAAAAAAATCTTGAGTTGAATGCGATGTCTATACCATTCTGAGCAATAAATTTCTGATGACATACTGTCCCTAGCAGCAGAATCCACATACTTCAATACAAAAATATTGTGATATTTGGTTAAATGAAGCTTATCGAAAGCACCGAAGAGAAAGAGAGAGAGGGGGAGAGAGAGAGAGAGAGAGAGAGAGAGAGAGAGAGAGAGAGAGAGAGAGAGAGAGAGAGAGAGAGAGAGAGAGACTTACTCTATATCTGCATTTTTCTGGGGGATGTAGTTGACTACATCATTGTATTGCTTACTGCAAGCTTTATGATATACTTTTAGGGAGGCTATACTCTTATTCTATAATGAAGTGACGCTAGGAGGCAATGGTTAGCTATAGACTTCGAAATAGCTCCTCATTACCTTTAGCATAACTTAGAAGAATAGAAAACATATACCAAAAAGTACCCAGACTATTTGATATGGCATAACCTAAGTGAGGTGTCTAAAAAAAAAAAAAATAAAATGTTTAAAGAACAGGATTGAGGGATGTATATGACTGGAATAATCCTGACCCACACAATGAGGAGGATTCATTTGAAGCAAGACTTCCAGGGTGTATGAAAGGAAATTTCCCACACCAAGGTGTACTTGAATCATCGAGGGCCAGGGGTACATGTTTTAGATTCTCCACCCACAGATGGGTGTAACTGACCATGGAGGAACCATAGGGCGGCCGCCAGCCGGCACAGGCCCCAACCTCCCCTGTGGTGCACAGCCACAGCAATAACCTCCCCAGTAAACAGTAAACTCTCTTGCCTGGACGAGGCATGATCCGTCGACCTCATGAATGCGAGGCCAGCGCGTTACCACTGTACTAGCCAGGGGTGGGGATGAGCCATCACTGCTTGATCTGGTATTCACAATTATGTGTTGAATATTGTGAAAATTAAGTATGAACCACCAATTGGAAAATGTAATCACTGAGTGGTATTGATGGAGTACATCAACGACGATGTCATGCCTGAGAGTAAAGGGCACTGAGAAGGACACGAGGAACTATTGGAAAGGCGATTTCAACAGAAATAATTATCTTTTTGCAGTTATTGACTGGAGAACCATATTTAATGACAAATCTGTGCAAGAAATATACGACATCTTTGAGGGAAAGATGGCAAGATAGTTAGTTGTTGCATACCTTCCACCAAAATAGGAGTTATTCATGCCAGAGAGAAATGGTTCAATAACGACTGTAAGAGAGCTGAGGAGTTGAGAAAGAAATGCTGGAAAAGGAATACGAGGAGAAAAAACATAAATGTCTGGCAGACTTATAAAAGAGCAAGAAAGGATAACCCAAGTAAAAGAAGAAAGGTAGAGAGATTATGAAAGGTATATCATCAGGAAGGCTAAAGAAATTCTCAAACTTTTCCACAGCTTTTACAGAGGAACATTGAAGGTCAAAGAAGATCTCATTGCTGAGATGGATGAAGAGATCTGCAAGGAATTGAACAAGGAATTCCACTCAGTACTCACACCAGAAAATACCTCACCCCTTCAGATTACAGAGATAGGATTTCATGGACCAGTATTAGAGAACATCATCTTTTCAGCCACAGAAATATGCAGAATGTTGATGGAGTTAGATGCTCATAAAACTACAGGTCCAGATGATATAAGCCCTTACAGACTTAAGAAATGCACTAAAGCAATATTGGTAGTACTATGTAATTATCTAATTGCAATTACCTAATTATGCTTATGGGAAAGAGCCCCAAGCTCGTAACTTCCCGTCTCCTGATCGGTTCCATTTTGTACTTAGTGATACTTATCATACTTGTCCTTAAAACTATGGACTGAGTTAGCATTAGCTACTTCCTCACTTAGCGAATTCCAATTATCAACTACTCTTACACTAAAAAAAGTACTTCCTTACATCCTACAAAGAAGTTTTCTTTTGAAGCTTCAAACTATATGACCTCTAGTTCTAGTGCCAGCCATATCAAAATATCGATACCTATCCACTCTGGGGAGATTACAAGATTCTGGAAACAAGCGAACAAGGTACCTATCTTCAAAAAGGAAAGGAGGGATACATCTCTAAACTCAAGACCTGCTTCCTTGACCAGCATAGTCTGCAAAGTTATGAAGAAACCACAGAGAAAATGCACCTTTTTTTTCTCTTGGAATCCTTCAACTTTTTGTCAGTGAGGCAACATGGGTTCAGAGAAGGGAGATCAACAGTAACAAACTTATTAGAATTTTATGATGAGCTAAACCAGATTATACAGGAAAGAGAGGGGTGGGTGTATTGAATATTCCTAGATATTTAGAAGGCGCTTGATACGAGCTCATATAAGAGACTTCTTAAGAAGCTGCAAGCAATGGCGAGAATAGGAAGAAATGTCTCAGAATGGATAAAAAAAAATTACTTAGAAGGAATGGAACAAAGGGTTAGAGTATGACACTCATTGTCTGAATGGAAAAGGCTTAGTAGTTTGGTTCCATAGGGTTCAGTTTTAGGAGCACTATTGCTCTTTGTATACGTATATGACGCACCAGAGACTGTAAATTCATTTTTGAATATGTTTGCAGAATATAAAAAATATTGCGCAGAAAGTAAGAGACGATAACAATGGTAAAGAACTTCGGGAAGAACTAAATAGTCTGCATAAGTGGTTAGAAAAGTGACTAAAGAAATTCCATTCTTCAGAACGTAAGGCAACAAGAATGGGTACAAGTGCAAGAAGGCCCAAGCTTCGATACTCAATAGCAGGTGCAGAACTTCAAGAGATGGAGAATAAGAGAGATGTAGAAATAAACATATTGGCTGATTTGTCCCAAGAAATGCATATGAAAGGGATATCAAGGGATGCATATGTTTTCTTAGCAAATGTAAGGGTAATCTTCATAAAATTGGACAATGAAATGTTCAGAAATATTTATGTAACTTATGTAAGGCCAACACTTGAATGTGCAGTCTCCTATTGGAATCCGCACTTGAAAGAGGATATAAATAACCTGGAAAAAGTTCAAAGACATGCCACAATAGTGGTGCCAGAAATACTCAATCTCAGTTATGGGAAGAGACTGAGGAAATTAGACTAACTATCACTGAAGCTAGAAGAATGAGGGGGATAGGTGACGGTTTTTAAATTCCTTCATGATATTGACAGAGTGGATAGGCATCAATATTTTGGTATGGCTGGCACTAGAACTAGAGGTCATAGTCTGAAGCTTCGCAAGAAAACTTCTTCGCAGGATGTATAGAAGTACTTTTTTTTATTGGAGGAGTAGTAGATGAGAACTATTTGTTAAGCTAATGGGTACTTAATGAAAACTCAAATCATACTTAGAAGGACAAATATGACAAGTATCACTGAGTACCAAAATGGAACCAACTAGGAGACGGGGAGTTTTATTTTAATGAGTGTGACACTGTGACAGAGTGTTTCGCTCAAAGTCACCAGAGGCTGTTAGATGCCTTATTAGTTAATATAGTAACTTAACTGTCATTTTTCTAACAAAAAAAATAATTCCCACTTCTTGACTTTTGCAGATTATGATTATTTGCAATTTATATTTTAGCTTATAGCTAATTTTAAATATACCTTATTTACTCTTCTTGTACGTGTAGAAGTATAGTCCCGATATAAAGGCTGCTCCTATTTTCCATCTCTTCTGTGAACTCACCAGATACGTTTTGTTTACAATTTTCTTATTATAAAAATTATTCTTGCTAATGATTTTGTTATAAATTTGACCTTGCTGTTATGTCATTAGCCTGTCTAGATATATATCAGTAGCTTCTTTATTATCTGAGTACTCAAATTCCGTCTCCTACGAGCCAAGAACGTTCTTGAGATTGTTTACCAGTAACCTAACTTTTCATTATTATTCTCGATTTATTTTATTTGCTTCCACTTGTTGCACCTAAAATACTGTCTCTCCCTTGCATCTCTGCTATGATTGCCTGCCAGGCATCACCACTAAAATAGTCCTTAAATGATATCAGAGCCAGTTACTGCTCTAGAAATGTATCCTACAGATGAACTCACCAGGAGGGACAATGAGGCGTCCTCATTTGGCGCTCAAAGATCCCAGAGGCAACATCTCGCCCGAGCAGTCTAAGTTTATTTCAAACCTTATTTACGTGGCATCTTCACAGGAATTCATCTGGCACAACAAGGTGAGGGATAGTGTATGGTAAAGCTCGTTGGTCAAGCAAATTGGTTTTTCGAGAATTAGTTACATTCGTTACTGGCTAAATCTTAAGAATTTTTTTTCTCAGATTCCATTCACATACAAACAAAATTTTGTAGATTACCTAACTGGAATCTCACTTGCCAAAGTTAATTCCTTAACCTGGAAATTACAGCTGATATACATTGCTAAGAAGTTTCTTTTCATTGAATGTGATAAACGAAAATCTCATCCTCTGAAGACTGGTTATGAGCCCGTAAAAATCTATCCCTTTTCCTAATAAATTCTAATTTCATTTCACCTCTTTCTATCATCGTACATAAAGTGTTTTACGTCAAAAACTCGTCAATAAAGCTATTTGCTATATAAACTGCAAATAATTAATAATTTAGCTAAAGTGTTTTATGCTATAATTTGCAAATAATTAAAAGGTAATTTTACCCTGTTGGCTTTGCAAATATTTCCTGTTAACCACAATTCAATGAATGCATACTGTATTTATCTTGCTAATTCTTCATATGTTGGGGATAAAGTGTTTTGAGTTATAAGTTGCAAATACCTCAAAAGGTGGTTTTGCACCCTCTTTTTTTTTTCATTGCAAACAGTTCTTGATAACCAAAAGTGAAAGAATACTGTATTTATCTCGTAGATTCTTCCTTTATCCTAAATAGAGTGTTTTGCCATATTATTTGTAAATCAGTAATAAGCATTGCAACTTTTGTGGTTGCCCACAATTTAAGGAATACACACAGTACTGTATTTGTCTTGCTTATTCTTCATTTATTGTGAATAAATTGTTTTCCTTTAAAACCAGTAAAGAATTAATGGTTTTGTATGCTATTATGGTAGCATAAATATTTAATAACCAATATATTTTCATCCAGTAGAATAACACTGGAAACTTTTTATATGTGTGCTCATGCTTTCAGTTTCCCATTATTAACAGTGTGTCATTTCTGTTTCTGAAATTGCAGTGTCCTGTATTCTACTCTGCCTGTGTGACAGAGGTAATCGTCGAGTTGAGGCCAAAGTCTTGGCATACGTCCGTGGTGCCGGGAAACAAAATCGTGCTCACCACCTCCGGGATTCGAGGCAGCATTTCATAAAATTTAATTTGAGAAATTTAATTCAATTCTTTTAATGTCATTGCATTTCCAAAATTAAAAGAAAGTTGAATTCTGAGTTTCATTTAACCGAGCCATGGCAAAATGAATGGGTGTTCAAGTACAAATATCTGTCCTGTCTGTTTGTGAGCTCTTAACCGAGCTCAGTACTTTGAGTCCCCTTAGTAAAACAGAATCTTAACAACACTCAACCATCCTAACCCTAACACACTGGGACAGTCAGAAACTGCCCTCATCAATAAAGGCCCGGGCACGAGAAAATACCAAGACGAAGGAAAAGAAAATGGTTAAGGACAAGGCAGAGATGAGGTAATGTCACACATAGGAAAACGACAGACAGAAAAAACAGTCTAAGTACAGAGGACCCAGAGATATGGAGGACTAGGCACTGAGATGACGATAGATCTGCTTTTTAAAGGATGAAAGGCCATAAAAATTAGGAAAGACAGAAGGAGGAAGAGAGTTCCAAAGTCTGGAGGTAGATGAGAAGAAGCAGTCACTGCACCGACCAATCCGCGAGCTACAAATCTCCACACGGTACCTGTGAGATGAGGCCGCTTGGCGAGTGTTACGCTACCTCGGCAGTGGGGGAGGGATGCAACTCGCCAATTCATCAGAGCAACGATGGAAGTAGTAGTGATAGAAAAGAGAAAGGGAAGATACACATAGTTACTAGCATATGGGTCTTTCCCGTAGGCACAATTAGGTAATTATATATATATATATATATATATATATATATATATATATATATATATATATATATATATATATATATATATATATATATATATATATATATATATATATATGTGTGATTACCTAATTGTGATTACCTAATTGTGTTTACGGGAAAGAGCCCAAAGCACATATCTTCCCGTCTCCTCATCGGTTCCATTTTATACTTAGTGATACTTATCATACCTGTCCTTAAAACTATGGATTGAGATAGCATTAACTACCTCCTCGCTTAGCCAATTCCAATTATCAACTACTCTTACACTGAAAAAGTATTTCCTTACATCCTGCAAAGAAGTTTTCTTACCAAGCTTCAAACTATGACCTCTAGTTCTAGAGCCAGCCATATCAAAATATCGATCCCTATCCACTCTATCATAACCATGAAGGAATTTAAAGACTGTCACCATATCCCCCCTCACTCTTCTAGCTTCGAGTGATGGTAAGTCTAATTCCCTCACCCTCTCATCATAACTGAGATTGCGTATTTCTGGCACCAGTTTCGTGGCACGTCTTTGAACTTTTTCAAGCTTAGCTATGTGCTTTTTCAAGTGCAGATTCCAAAAGGGGGCTGCATATAAGAGTTTTGGCCTCACATAGGTTACATAAATATTTCTGAACATTTCCTTGTCCATGTGCCTGAAGGCTACCCTTACATTTGATAAGAATGCATATGCTGCCCTTACTATGCCATTTATATGTATTTCTGTAAAACTGGGTTGTGTGTGTGATTACCTAATTGTGATTACCTAATTGTGTTTATGGGAAAGAGCCCAAAGCTCGTATCTTCCCGTCTCCTGATCGGTTCCATTTTAGACTTAGTGATACTTATCATACCTGTCCTTAAAACTATGGATTCAGATAGCATTAACTACCTCCTCGCTTAGCCAATTCCAATTATCAACTACTCTTACACTGAAAAAGTATTTCCTTACATCCTGCAAAGAAGTTTTCTTACGAAGCTTCAAACTATGACCTCTAGTTCTAGAGCCAGCAATATCAAAATATCGATCTCTATCCACTCTATCATAACCATGAAGGAATTTAAAGACTGTCACCATATCCCCCCTCACTCTTCTAGCTTCGAGTGATGGTAAGTCTAATTCCCTCAGCCTCTCATCATAACTGAGATTGCGTATTTCTGGCACCAGTCTCGTGGCATGTCTTTGAACTTTTTCAAGCTTAGCTATGTGCTTTTTCAAGTGCGGATTCCAAAAGGGGGCTGCATATTCGAGTTTGGGCCTCACATAGGTTACATAAATATTTCTGAACATTTCCTTGTCCATGTGCCTGAAGGCTACCCTTACATTTGATAAGAATGCATATGCTGCCCTTACTATGCCATTTGTATGTATTTCTGGAGACAAATCTGCCAGTATGTTTACTCCTAGATCTCTCTCATTTTCTGTCTCTTGAAGTTGTACTCCAGCCACCGAGTAGTCAAACTTGGGCCTTCTTGCACTTGTACCCATTCTCATTACCTTACATTTTGAAGTATTGAATTTCATTAGCCACTTTTCTGACCACTCATGCAGATTATTTAGATCCTCCTGAAGTTCTCTACCATTGTTCTCGTTTTTTTACTTTCTTCACAATCTTTGCATCATCTGCAAACATATTCATGAATGAATTTACAGACTCTGGTAGGTCATTTACATATACAAGGAACAAAAGTGGCCCTAAAACTGAACCCTGTGGAACTCCACTACTAACTCTTCTCCATTCAGACACTGAGTGTCTTACTCTAACCCTCTGTTCCCTTCCTTCTAAGTAAGTTTTTATCCATTCCAAAACATTTTCACCTATTCTAGCCATTGATTGCAGCTTCCTAATAAGTCTCCCATGTGGAACAGTGTCAAACGCTTTCTGGAAGTCTAGGAATATGCAATCTGCCCAGCCCTCTCTTTCCTGTAAGATTTGGCTTACCTCATCATAATATTCTAATAAGTTTGTTACTGTTGATCTACCTTCTCTGAAGCCATGTTGCCTCACTGACAAAAAGTTGAAGGATTCCAAGTGAAGAGAGATATGTTTCCTTAGTAGTTTCTCCATAACTTTGCAAACTATGCTGGTCAAGGAAACTGGTCTATAGTTCAGAGCCATATCCCTCCTTCCCTTTTTGAAGATAGGTATCACATTTGCTTGTTTCCAGCATCTTGGAATCTCCCCCGACTCCAGTGACTCCTTAAATATGATACTTAGTGCCACTGATATTGTGTTTGTGCATTTTTTAAGCACATGAGTGGATATTTCATCAGGACCTGTAGCTTTATGAACATCTAAATCCATCGGCGCTTTGCATACCTCTGTGGCTGTAAGGTTGATGTTCTCTAATACCGGCCCTTGAGCTTCTATCACTGCAATCTGAGGGGGTGGGGTATTTTCTACTGTAAATACTGACTGAAACTCCTTGTTCAAGTCTTTGCAGATCTCTTCATCCATCTCAGTGATGCTTCCACCCGCTCTCTTTAGCCTTAAAACCTGTTCTTTTACCTTCAGTTTTCCTCTGATAAAGCTGTGGAAAAGCTTGGGATTTTCTTTAGCCTTCCTGGTGATGTTCATCTCATAGTCTCTCTCTGCCTCTCTCCTTTTACTTAGGTAGTCATTTCTTGCTCTTTTGTAGGTTTGCCAGGCATTTATGTTTTTTCTCCTCCTATACCTTTTCCAGCATTTGTTTCTCCACTCCTTAGCTCTTTTACACCCATTATCGAACCATTTCTCTCTGGCATGAATTACACCTACTTTGGTGACAGGTATGCAGCAATCTACTATCTTCCCATATTTCTCACAAAAGATGTCATACATTTCTTGTACAGATTTGTTGTAAAATAAGGTTTTCCAGTCAATAACTGCAAAAAACTCATTCATTTTGATGTAATCTCCTTTCCGATAGTTCCTCTTCATGTCCTCAGTGCCTCTACTCTCAGGAAGAATATCTTCAATGATATACTCCATCAACAACACACAGTGGTCACTCTTTCCAATTGATGGTTCATACTCAATTTTTTCAATATCCAACACATTATCTGTGAACACTAGATCAAGTAGTGATGGCTCATCCCCACCCCTGGCCCTTGTTGGTTCCATTACATGTTGGTGTAGGAAATTCCCTTGTACGCAATCTAGGAATCTTGCCCCGAATGAGTCCTCACCACTGTGTGGGTCAAGATTTATCCAATCTATCTCTTTATGATTAAAGTCTCCCATAATCAAAATCCTACATTTTTTTTCCCGTGCCATGTTAACAACTGAGTTTATGACTTCAATAGTACCTATATGACTTTCCTCATAAACTTCAAGCCTATTTTGGTTCCTTGGTTGGTTGTATACAACAGTTATTATAATGCTCTCTGACCCAGTATTTATGCGAGCAACAAGAAATTCCTTGAACTCACTTTCTATAGCCAAGTTTATTTCTTCGACTTGAATCCTTTCACTTATGAGCAGTGCTATCCCTCCACCAGTCCTCTCAGATCTTTCAACCCATAGTATTCTGAAACCCTTAGGAAAAACTGTGACACTATTTATGTCCTCACTCAACTTAGTCTCTGTAATTGCTACTATATCTGCCTTACTGTTGTGAATCCTATCTTTTAATTCTACTGCCTTACCAGCTAATCCATCAGCATTTGTGTACAACAATCTTAACGAGGCCCCATCCCCTGATCTTCTGTCATTATCTTCTTTATCTCCCCTTTGTCTGGAAGAACTCTGTAATGAAAATTTTTCTCTCTCTTCATTTCTTTCATCATTTAACCTTCTTGCCTCTTGCAACAAGTTTTTGATCTTTCCCATCTCTTCCTGTGTTCTGTATTGTCTAATGAACACTTCTTTGAATTCTTGAAGGTCTTTTAGACTTTTTTTTCTCAACAATATTTCCCTACATGTTTCCCCTCTCTCAAAGGTTACTTTTGTTGGTCTCGGCTTTCCTTCCCTCGAATTTTGTGTGTGTCTGTGTGTGGATAGATAAATAGATGCAGTACATAACTCATCACCTGAATCTTTTTGATTGTTATTGCTCTTAAATCTTCTACTTCTAAGGCCTTTACCTAATGTATCAATGACTGCCTGTTATAATTCGTGGAAGATAATGCGAAAATATAAAAAAAATTACTCATTTATTTGCTTAAAAGTGCTTCTTCTTCTTATTCGTCTACATCTTTTCCCACTTTTATGTGGGGTCGATGTTTCTGGCCAGTTTTCTCCATTTGTTTCTGTCCCATACCTCATCACCCAACAAACCTTCAGACCTCAGGTCGTCATTGATGCAATCCATCCACCTACGCTTTGGTCTCCCTCTCCTTCTCCTACCCTGTATATCCATTTCCATCACCCTCCTCCCAACATATTGTTCATCCCTCCTAACGACGTGACCATACCATCTAAGTTTACTTTCTTGTATCTTATCTGATATTTCTCTAACTTTTGAGGTACCTCTAATTACCTCGTTTCTGATCTTATCGCTTCTTGTCACCCCACACATGCATCTCAACTTCCTCATCTCTGCCACATCCAGTTTTTTTTCTTGTGTCTTCTTTATTGCCCATATCTCTGCTCCATACATCATTGCAAGTCTCACAACTGTCTGATGCACTTTACCCCTCAACTTAATCCTTATTCTCCTGTTGCACAGCACCCCAGACACTTTCTTCCAGTTCTTCCATCCCACTTGTATTCTGTGGGTTATTTCTGACTCTTGGTCACCATCCTCTGCTACTGTTAATCCCAAATACTTGAACTTTGTAACTCTTTTCAACACCTTCCCCTGCAAATTGACCTCCCAATCCTCATTAAGTCTCAACCTCAAGTACTCTGTCTTCTTCCTGCTGATTTTCAGTCCTCTATCCTCCATCACTCTTCTCCACTCGTCAAGTTTCTCCTCCACTACCTCTCGTCTGTTGCTACACAGTACAATGTCATGTGCAAAGAGCATACACCATGGAGACTGCTCTCTAATACCCTAGGTTACTACGTCCAAGACCAGATCAAATAGATATGGACTCAAAGCAGACCCTTGATGCAGACCAACATTTACTGAAAGACTTTTCGTCAAGCCCACACTGCTCTTAACATTTGCCTCTGCCCTCTCATACATATCTTGGATGATTCTTGCATATTTCTCTGGGACTCCCTTTTCTCTAATACACCTCCACACCCCTTGATGTAGTACTTAATCATATGCCTTTCCCAGGTCAATAAAGACCATTTGCAGTCCTATCTGTTTCTCCCTATGCTTTTCCATCATTTATCTCAAGGCAAATATGGCATCCACTGTCCCTCTTCCAGGCCTGAAGTCAAACTGTTTATCCCCAATTGTCGTTACCTCTTTGTGTCTCCTCTCCATGATCTTCTCCCATATCTTCATAGTATGACTTAACAACTTTATACCTCTATAGTTTCCACACTCCTGAATGTCTCCCTTCCCTTTATAGATTGGGATGATTAAGCTTCCTCTCCATTCCTCTGGCATCTTTTCTTGACTAAAGATCTTTTGCATTAAGTCCCACAAGACATCTATGTCTTCCTCTCCAAGACTCTTCCATACCTCCACTGGCATCTTATCAGGTCCTGCTGCCTTTCCATTTTTCATTTTCCTTACTGCCCGCTCTACCTCTGTTCTAGCCATTGTTGTTGCAACTGCTTCATTTGGAAGTCCATCTTCAAATACTGCTCTTGGGTTCTCTTCATTTAGTAATCCTTCAAAATAAGTTTCCCATCTGCTTTCTATTTCATCCTCTTCTGCTAGAACTACTTCAGAGTTATCCTTTATTTGTCTTACTTGGGTCAAGTCTTTGGTTGCACATCTCGGGCCTTGGCAATTCACCATATTTTCTTCTCTCTTTCTTTTTTCCAGCGCTTCATAGACTTCATTCAATTTCTCTGCCTTTGTTTTTGCTACTGCTCTCCTTGCCTTCCTCTTTGCCTGCTTGTATTCTTCTTTATCCTGCTCTAGGCCTGATAAATCTGCCTCTTTCTTAGCTTCTTTCTTGTTCTTCACCCATTCTTGCACTTCCTCATTCCACCACCATGACTCTTTATCATTTGGGGGTTTCCTTCCTGATGACTTTCCAAATACCTCCTCACCAACCCTCAAAATCACCTTACTTTTCTCTGTCCACCATTCTTGTACATCTTCATGCAACCTTATCACTTCCAACACTCTTCCCTTAAACATAGCTCTCAGCTCTGCATCTTTCAATCTCCACCACTTTATCTTTGGGTCCAACCTCGGCTTCTTACTTTTCCTACATTTCCTGAGCCTGCAATCAGTTACTACTAGCCTATGTTGCGCTGCTACACTCTCCCCATTTATTACTTTACAGTTGCTAATCTCCTTCTGATGGTCTCTCCTACACAACAATAAATCTATCTGGCTCTACCTTCCACCACTTCTGTATGTAATCAATCTGTTTTCCTTTTTCTCAAAGAATGTGTTGACCAATGCCGGATCAAATGCCACTGCAAAATCAATCACTCTCTCCCCCCCCTTATTTCTCTCGCCCACCCCCCAGCCCCCATGAACTCTACCTATCTCAACCCTCCCGATTCCCAAGTGGCCATTCAGATCTCCTCCCAAAATTACCCTCTCCCTTATAGGAATTGTTCTAAGCTCCTGGTCCATCTCCTCCCAAAATGCATCCTTCACCTCCACTGTACAACCAGTTTGAGGAGCATAGGCACATACCACATTGAATACCGTTTCTCCCAGTGCCAGCTTTAAACTCATAATTCTGTCAATTTTTCTATTCACACCAAGTAAGCTTTCCTTCAGGTCTTTGAATAGTATTATTCCTACACCATTTCTCCCTTCCTCATTTGCTCCACTATAGAACATTTTGCAACCCTCACCCAGTTCCCTCGCCTTATTTCCTTTCCACCTGGTCTCCTGCACACACAGCACTCCAATTCTCCTCCTCTCCATCAGGTCCACCAATTCTCACTACTTTCCAGTCATCGTCCCCACATTAAGAGTGCCCACCCGCACAACACCACCTCTGACACTCTCCATCGAGCTTGCCTCTTTAACCCAGCCTGCCCATGACTGGGTAGCCCTTGCTGTCTTTCCAGAGGGGTCAGGCGAAGCCCCTACGCGTCGCCTAAGGGGAACGCCCTAGTATGGTGATTATTCTCGTTATCTGTACTGGCCATATTTTGGTTTTGGCAAATTTTTTATGGCCGGATGCCTTTCCTGACGCCAACCCTCCCCATCTACCCGGGCTTGGGACCGGCATCAAGTTGAGGCTGGCTTGCCCCCCTCAGTGGCTGAGTTTATTTGCATAAAAGTGCTATGTCCTTTTTATTGAATCTTCTATGTAATATGAGATAAGGTTTCAGAGTTGGTGTGTCTGTGTTTTTCTGTTGGCATTTTTATTGTTTTCTCCTACTAAAGAGGGCAGACTTCATAAGGTAACCAAATCATTATATTAGGAATTTAATTGTCTTAACGATCGTTATCTCTATAAAGAATAAACTGTACAACTGATATGCTTAACAGCTAATTAATGCATATAAATAAATAGTCCACCTGTGGTATGCTAATCATAAAAAAGAGCCATCACCTGGTGAGGCCTGCGCGAGGACTGACTCCTTACATAAGTCGACGTGGAGTTGCTAGTGGCATAGACAAATACATACAGTTATTCGGTCTGATAAAAAAAAGAGCCATCACCTGGTGAGGTCTGCGCGAGGACTGACTCCTTACATAAGTCGACGTGGAGTTGCTAGTGGCATAGACAAATACATACAATTATTTGGTCTGATAAAAAAAAAAAAGAATTTCATTGATTACAAGGAATTATAATACCTGATTAACACGTGGTTTGAAAATTATAAATGTCCGTTGTATAGCAGATTAGTCACTAATACCTAAATAATTAAAACTGGTTAAAAAATCCAAGTGATATATATATATATATATATATATATATATATATATATATATATATATATATATATATATATATATATATATATATATATATATATATATATATATATATATATATATATATATATATATATATATATATATATATATATATATATATATACCAGAGGTTATCTAAAGTTTGATAAAATTTTTACACTTAATTGTGTCAATTGCCATAAAAAAAAGAGCAAAAAATATTTTCAAAATAATGTTTTTTTTTTATAGATTTTATTCATAGCATATTCCAGTTCTTTAGACATAATTTTATAAATTTGCTTTGAAAAAGAAAATACTGCTTAAGAATAATGTTTTTGACTCGTTCTCGCTTCGAAAATAGAAAAAAAAACACAAATTAAATTAAAAAATATGTCAGTCAAGACATCTTTAGCAATATATGCCGAGTCCCATGTTCTAAGGAGATAACTTCCTGAAATAAGTTTTTGACTGCAGACCCGTTTTGATGAATGAACTCACGTGCATGAGAGCTTACAGCCAATAGTATGTGAAAAACATTATGACTTTCGACTTTATGGTCAAGTACTTCAAGAACTTTATTTAAAAATTAAAAGAAATAATTTCTTGTTCATTGATTATATAAACAGTATCTATTTTATCTTTGTAAACAATAAAATAATGAGTTTTTGATGTTTTGCAAAATGGGAAGAAGAAGATTAGAGCTTTCTAAAATATTCAAGAAAAGGAAACTTGGTAAGTTTTTTTAATTTTTCAATATACATTTCAAATTGCTGTAAATTTAGTTATAGTTTTCAATGTTTTCTCCTGTTTTCCAGAATAATTACGAAAATGGTGAATGCTACCAGAAATTGTTATCGTAATGAACTTGTCCCTACAAAACATGAGTAAAATATCTTCTACTTTAGCAGTAAACCATAAATAATTCTTTTTTAATATATTAAATAATCAAGTTCCTATGCCATCTGTAGTTTTCTTTCTTTCTTTTAAGTGTAATAGTATTGTTATCATGAGGTTAGAATAATGCCTTCATTATATTTTAAACATGTTCTCATTCTGTAATAATATTTTTTTTTTCCTAAAAGAAAAAGGTGGTCTTGTCAGCCACCCTCAAAGATGTTAGGAAACTGAAGTGAATGGGAGTCTCTCTCTCTCTCTCTCTCTCTCTCTCTCTCTCTCTCTCTCTCTCTCTCTCTCTCCTCTCTCTCTCTCTCTCTCTCTCAAACATAAGGGAGTGGTTGAGAAGTTCTGCTTTCCGTATAGTGAGAACCGAGAAATAAACATTTTCTTTCTTTTCTATTTTCTTTTAGTAGAAGTAAATTAAAGAAAATACTTAAGAAATACTATTGCTGAATTGTAACACGTGGAATTACCTTTATATGGCACGGTAATTCTTAAATTCACCGAAGGAGTTTTGATGAAGCATTACAATTACTTTCACATACACACATTATGTATAAAAATGGAACTGACCAGACGTAAGCACAATAAAAAATTACAATAAGGTAATTACACACACACACGCGAAAATAAGAGAGATATCTAGGAGTAAACATACTGGCAGATTTGTCTCCAGAAATACATATAAATGGCGTAGTAAGGGCAGCATATGCATTCTTATCAAATGTAAGGGTAGCCTTCAGGCACATGGACAAGGAAATGTTCAGAAATATTTATGTAACCTATGTGAGGTCCAAAACTCGAATATGCAGCCCCCTTTTGGAATCCACACTTGAAAAAGCACATAGCTAAGCTTGAAAAAGTTCAAAGACATGCCACGAAACTGGTGCCAGAAATACGCAATCTCAGTTATGATGAGAGGCTGAGGGAATTAGACTTACCATCACTCTAAGCTAGAAGATTGAGGGGGGGATATGGTGACAGTCTTTAAATTCCTTCATGGTTATGATAGAGTGGATAGGTATCGATATTTTGATATGGCTGGCTCTAGAACTAGAGGTCATAGTTTGAAGCTTCGCAAGAAAACTTCTTTGCAGGATATAAGGAAATACTTTTCAGTGTAAGAGTAGTTGATAATTGGAATTTGCTAAGCGAGAGGTAGTTAATGCTAGCTGAATCCATAGTTTTAAGGACGTATGATAAGTATCACTAAGTATAAAATGGAACCGATCATGAGACGGGAAGATACGAGCTTAGGGCTCTTTCCCGTAAACACAATCAGGTAATCACAATTAGGTAATCACACACACACACACACACACACATCCGAAAGGAGACTACATCAAAATGAATGAACTTTTTGCAGTTACTGACTGGAGAACCTTATTTTACAACAATTCTGTACAAGAAATGTATGACATCTTTTGTGAGAAATATGGGAAGATAGTAGATTGCTGCATACCTGTCACCAAAGTAGGTGTAATTCATGCCAGAGAGAAATGGTTCGATAATGAGTGTAAAAGAGCTAAGGAGTGGAGAGACAAATGCTGGAAAAGGTATGGGAGGAGAAAAAACATAAATGCCTGGCAAACCTACAAAAGAGCAAGAAATGACTACCTAAGTAAAAGAAGAGAGGCAGAGAGAGACTATGAGAAGGACATCACCAGGAAGGCTAAAGAAAATCCCAAGCTTTTCCACAGCTTTATCAGAGGAAAACTGAAGGTAAAAGAACAGGTTTTAAGGCTAAAGAGAGCGGATGGAAGCATCACTGAGACGGATGAAGAAATCTGCAAAGAATTGAACAAGGAGTTTCAGTCAGTATTTACAGCAGAAAATACCCCACCCCCTCATATTGCAGAGATAGAAGCTCAAGGGCCGGTATTAGAGAACATCAACCTTACAGCCACAGAGGTATGCAAAGCGCTGATGGATTTAGATGTTCATAAAGCTACAAGTCCTGATGACATATCCCCTCATGTACTTAAAAAATGCGCAAACTCAATATCAGTGGCACTGGGTATCATATTTAAAAAGTCACTGGAGTCGGGGGAGATTCCAAGATGCTGGAAACAAGCAAATGTGATATCTATCTTCAAAAAGGGAAGGAGGGATACGGCTCTGAACTATAGACCAGTTTCATTGACCAGCATAGTTTGCAAAGTTATGGAGAAACTACTAAGGAAACATATCTCCCCTCACTTGGAATCCTTCAACTTTTTGTCAGTGAGGCAACATGGCTTCAGAGAAGGTAGATCAACAGTAACAAACTTATCAGAATTTTGTGATGAGGTAAGCCGAATCTTACAGGAAAGAGAGGGCTGAACAGATTGCATATTCCTAGACTTTCAGAAAGCATTTGACACTGTTCCACATGGGAGACTTATTAGGAAGGTGCAAGCAATAGCTAGAATAGGTGGAAATGTTTTGGAATGGATAAAAACTTACTTAGAAGGAAGGGAACAGAGGGTTAGAGTAAGACACTCAGTGTCTGAATGGAGAAGAGTTAGTAGTGGAGTTCCACAAGGTTCAGTTTTAGGGCCACTTTTGTTCCTTGTATATGTAAATGACCTACCAGAGTCTGTAAATTCATTCATGAATATGTTTGCAGATGATGCAAAGACTGTGAAGAAAGTAGGAAATGAGAACAATGGTAGAGAACTTCAGGAAGATCTAAATAGTCTGCACGAGTGGTCAGAAAAGTGGCTAATGAAATTCAATACTTCAAAATGTAAGGTAATGAGAATAGGTACAAGTGCAAGAAGGCCCAAGCTTGACTACTCGGTGACTGGAGTACAATTTCAAGAGACAGAAAATGAGAGAGATCTAGGAGTAAACATACTGGCAGATGTGTCTCCAGGAATACATATAAATGGCATAGTAAGGGCAGCATATGCATTCTTATCAAATGTAAGGGTAGCCTTCAGGCACATGGACAAGGAAATGTTCAGGAATATATATGTAACCTATGTGAGGCCAAATCTCGAATATGCAGCCCCCTTTTGAAATCCGCACTTGAAAAAGCACATAGCTAAGCTTGAAAAAGTTCAAAGACATGCCACGAAACTGGTGCCAGAAATACGCAATCTCAGTTATGATGAGAGGCTGAGGGAATGAGACTTACCATCACTCGAAGCTAGAAGATTGAGGGGGGATATGGAGACAGTCTTTAAATTCCTTCATGGTTATGATAGAGTGGATAGAGATCGATATTTTGATATGGCTGGCTCTAGAACTAGAGGTCATAGTTTGAAGCTTGGTAAGAAAACTTCTTTGCAGGATGTAAGGAAATACTTTTCAGTGTAAGAGTAGTTGATAATTGGAATTCGCTAAGCGAGGAGGTAGTTAATGCTATCTCAATCCATAGTTTTAAGGACAGGTATGATAAGTATCACTAAGTCTAAAAATGGAACCGATCAGGAGACGGGAAGATACGAGCTTTGGGCTCTTTCCCGTAAACACAATTAGGTAATCACAATTAGGTAATCACACACACACACCGCGCGTTCAGTGACACACGGAATTGCTCCTCTCAAATTTTAGTTTCGAGTGACTAAAGTGCTTAGTGGAAAACTTTACCATAATTTCCAAACATATGAAATCGTGCAGAGTATTGTGAGTACAAAAACTAATATTTGTTGTAAGGCGAGACTGTTCATATTAAAGGAAAAAAATTGAGAACTTTTTCGTGAGAAGAGAGAGAAGCTGCCGTCCAGTTTCTGCCTTGAGGGAAATCTAGAAGAGTTGCCAGACGTGGAGCCTCACACCACATTACCTAATTTTTTGTGTAAACTGGGGAAAGCTCTTGAGCCGTTTTACCTGATCCTGTGGTTCTATATATTGTTAAAAACAGTATCCTTCCCATTTATATTAACTAGTTAGTTAGTTTGATACACGAAAAAATTGAATAATAAAAGAAAAAAAAATTACCAAATACCCACCCGTCAACAGTACTGAGTTAAGTTGCCAAGTAGTACAGCAGTCCTATTTTCTTCATTTTTTTTTTTGCTTTTCTTTTAGCTTTCTCGTTTGCTATTTTGTTATTTTGTATATATATTGAGTTAAATGTAAAGTCTAAATCCCGTGATAGCATATCTTGGTTAGCAAGTCAGTTTATCAGTTAGGAAGAATATATAACAGAAACAGGTGGGTGCCACCTCGAACACAAATTCGAATTTTCCTTCAGGGTTGACTTTTGTTTTTCTTTTTCTTTTTATACGTAAATTACCATGGTCAAGTTTTTAAGTTAAGATGTGTGTTACCAGAAAGGAGACAAACTGAGTCACTAAATAGCACTTATATGGAGATATAAAAATTCTGTGTGAAGGTAAATTAGAAGTTTTTTTTTTTTTTTTTTTTTTTTTTTTTTTTTTTTTTTTCGTCTTCTTTCTATATTCTGTGAGAGGGAGAACATAAAAATGAAGCCATCTCTGTCCCAAACCTCTCCCACCCATGGGGCGGGAGAAGGGGTAGTCATCAGAGGACTTAAACAGAGAATCAAGAAGTTAGAGGAAATGGTTACAAGCCTTGATGATAAAATTCGGAATATGGATGGAGAAATGAAAGAGAATGAAACACTCAGAGAACAAATAAGATCTTTGGAGGAAGCAAATAAAGCACAAGGGCAGGAGAGAAAGGAACTAGAAAAAAGAATAAAGAAGCTGGAAGGGGAAAAGAGTCAACTAGAATCTAGAATTTCTAATCAAGAAGATAAAAACAAACAGCTAAATGACAACCTAAAGGAATTAGATGTTAGTTCACTGCTATCTTCTGAGAGAGACGAGATTGCTGCTTGGAATGTTCAGATTAAGGAAAACATTGAACAGTTCAGAAAAGAGTTCCAGGAGCTGAATATGGAAAATGATGCCATGAAAACGTCCTTTGCTGATGCACTAAAGGGGAATGTGGCAGTAAAAGAGGCTGTAAAGGTGGTGGCACTGGAAAACATACAAACAGTTGACTATAAAGAGACAGTAATCGAAAAAATTAAAGACGTTGTGATGGAAAGGGCAAACCCACTCATCAGACAGGCACTTGATAAGGAGAAGACAGTGGTAATCTCAGGCATAAGTGAATCCCAGGAGCCAACATGGCAGGGGAGACTTGAAGAAAATAAAGCTAGGGTTGTAGACCTGATAAGAAAGCTTGGAGTAGTATGTGGTCCTGAGGATATTGTAAACATACACCAACTAGGTAAATATTCGAGGGAAGGAAAGCCGAGACCAACAAAAGTAACCTTTGAGAGAGGGGAGACATGTAGGGAAATATTGTTGAGAAAAAAAAGTCTAAAAGACCTTCAAGAATGCAAAGAAGTGTTCATTAGACGATACAGAACACAGGAAGAGATGGGAAAGATCAAAAACTTGTTGCAAGAGGCAAGAAGGTTAAATGATGAAAGAAATGAAGAAGAGAAGAAAAATTTTCGTTACGGAATACTTCCAGACAAAGGGGAGATAAAGAAGATAATGACAGAAGATCAGGGGATGGGGCCTCATTAAGATTGTTATACACAAATGCTGATGGATTAGCTGGTAAGGCAGTAGAATTAAAAGATAGGATTCACAACAGTAAGGCAGATATAGTAGCAATTACAGAGACTAAGTTGAGTGAGGACATAAACAGTGTCACAGTTTTTCCTAAGGGCTTCAGAATACTAAGGGTCGAAAGATCTGAGAGGACTGGTGGAGGGATAGCACTGCTCATAAGTGAGAGGATTCAAGTTGAAGAGATAAACTTGGCTATAGAAAGTGAGTTCAGGGAATTTCTTGTTGCTCGCATAAATACTGGGTCAGAGAGCATTATAATAACTGTTGTATACAACCCACCAAGGAACCAAAATAGGCTTGAAATTTATGAGGAAAGTCATATAGGTACGATTGAAGTCATAAACTCAGTTGTTAACATGGCGCGGGAGAAAAAATGTAGGATTTTGATTATGGGAGACTTTAATCATAAAGAGATAGATTGGATAAATCTTGACCCACACAGTGGTGAGGACTCCTTTGGGGCAAGATTCCTAGATTGCGTACAAGGGAATTTCCTACACCAACATGTAATGGAACCAACAAGAGCCAGGGGTGGGGATGAGCCATCACTACTTGATCTGGTGTTCACAGATAATGTGTTGGATATTGAAAATATTGAGTATGAACCACCAATTGGAAAGAGTGACCACTGTGTGTTGTTGATGGAGTATATCATTGAAGACATTCTTCCTGAGAGTAGAGGCACTGAGGACATGAGGAGGAACTATCAGAAAGGAGATTACATCAAAATGAATGAGCTTTTTGCAGTTATTGACTGGAGAACCTTATTTTACAACAAATCTGTACAAGAAATGTATGACATCTTTTGTGAGAAATATGGGAAGATTGTAGATTGCTGCATACCTGTCACCAAAGTAGGTGTAATTCATGCCAGAGAGAAATGGTTCGATAATGGGTGTAAAAGAGCTAAGGAGTGGAGAGACAATTGCTGGAAAAGGTATAGGAGGAGAAAAAACATAAATGCCTGGCAAACCTACAAAAGAGCAAGAAATGACTACCTAAGTAAAAGGAGAGAGGCAGAGAAAGATTATGAGAGGGACATCACCAGGAAGGCGAAAGAAAATCCCAAGCTTTTCCACAGCTTTATCAGAGGAAAACTGAAGGTAAAAGAACAGGTTTTAAGGCTAAAGAGAGCGGATGGAAGCATCACTGAGACGGACGAAGAGATCTGCAAAGAATTGAACAAGGAGTTTCAGTCAGTATTTACAGTAGAAAATACCCCACCCCCTCAGATTGCAGTGATAGAAGCTCAAGGGCCGGTATTAGAGAACATCAACCTTACAGCCACAGAGGTATGCAAAGCGCTGATGGATTTAGATGTTCATAAAGCTACAGGTCCTGATGACATATCCCCTCATGTGCTTAAAAAATGCGCAAACACAATATCAGTGGCACTAAGTATCATATTTAAGGAGTCATTGGAGTCGGGGGAGATTCCAAGATGCTGGAAACAAGCAAATGTGATACCTATCTTCAAAAAGGGAAGGAGGGATACGGCTCTGAACTATAGACCAGTTTCCTTGACCAGCATAGTTTGCAAAGTTATGGAGAAACTACTAAGGAAACATATCTCTCTTCACTTGGAATCCTTCAACTTTTTGTCAGTGAGGCAACATGGCTTCAGAGAAGGAAGATCAACAGTAACAAACTTATTAGAATTTTATGATGAGGTAAGCCAAATCTTACAGGAAAGAGAGGGCTGGGCAGATTGCATATTCCTAGACTTCCAGAAAGCGTTTGACACTGTTCCACATGGGAGACTTATTAGGAAGCTGCAATCAATGGCTAGAATAGGTGGAAATGTCTTGGAATGGATAAAAACTTACTTAGAAGGAAGGGAACAGAGGGTTAGAGTAAGACACTCAGTGTCTGAATGGAGAAGAGTTAGTAGTGGAGTTCCACAGGGTTCAGTTTTAGGGCCACTTTTGTTCCTTGTATATGTAAATAACCTACCAGAGTCTGTAAATTCATTCATGAATATGTTTGCAGATGATGCAAAGATTGTGAAGAAAGTAAAAAACGAGAACAATGGTAGAGAACTTCAGGAGGATCTAAATAATCTGCATGAGTGGTCAGAAAAGTGGCTAATGAAATTCAATACCTCAAAATGTAAGGTAATGAGAATGGGTACAAGTGCAAGAAGGCCCAAGCTTGACTACTCGGTGGCTGGAGTACAACTTCAGGAGACAGAAAATGAGAGAGATCTAGGAGTAAACATATTGGCAGATTTGTCTCCAGAAATACATATAAATGGCGTAGTAAGGGCAGCATATGCATTCTTATCAAATGTAAGGGTAGCCTTCAGGCACATGGACAAGGAAATGTTCAGAAATATTTATGTAACCTATGTGAGGCCAAAACTCGAATATGCAGCCCCCTTTTGGAATCCGCACTTGAAAAAGCACATAGCTAAGCTTGAAAAAGTTCAAAGACATGCCACAAAACTGGTGCCAGAAATACGCAATCTCGGTTATGATGAGAGGCTGAGGGAATTAGACTTGCCATCACTCGAAGCTAGAAGAGTAAGGGGGGATATGGTGACAGTCTTTAAATTCCTTCATGGTTATGATAGAGTGGATAGGGATCGATATTTCGATATGGCTGGCTCTAGAACTAGAGGTCATAGTTTGAAGCTTCGGAAGAAAACTTGTTTGCAGGATGTAAGGAAATACTTTTTCAGTGTAAGAGTAGTTGATAATTGGAATTCGCTAAGCGAGGAGGTAGTTAATGCTACCTCAATCCATAGTTTTAAGGACAGGTATGATAAGTATCACTAAGACTAAAAATGGAACCGATCAGGAGACGGGAAGATACGAGCTTTGGGCTCTTTCCCGTAAACACAATTAGGTAATCACAATTAGGTAATCACACACACAGTGGTGAAGACTCATTCGGGGCAAGATTCCTAGATTGCGTACAAGGGAATTTCCTACACCAACATGTAATGGAACCAACAAGGGCCAGGGGTGGGGATGAGCCATCACTACTTGATCTAGTGTTCACAGATAATATGTTGGATATTGAATAAATTGAGTATGAATCACCAATTGGAAAGAGTGACCACTGTGTGTTGTTGATGGAGTATATCATTGAAGATATTCTTCCTGAGAGTAGAGGCACTGAGGCCATGAGGAGGAACTATCCGAAAGAAGATTACATCAAAATGAATGAGCTTTTTGCAGTTATTGACTGGAAAACCTTATTTTACAACAAATCTGTGCAAGAAATGTATGACATCTTTTGTGAGAAATATGTGAAGATATTAGATTGCTGCATACCTGTCACCAAAGTAGGTGTAATTCATGCCAGAGAGAAATGGTTCGATAATGAGTGTAAAAGAGCTAAGGAGTGGAGAGACAAATGCTGGAAAAGGTATAGGAGGAGAAAAAACATAAATGCCTGGCAAACCTACAAAAGAGCAAGAAATGACTACCTAAGTAAAAGGAGAGAGGCAGAGAGAAACTATGAGAGGGACATCACCAGGAAGGCTAAAGAAAATCCCAAGCTTTTCCACAGCTTTATCAGAGGAAAACTGAAGGTAAAAGAACAGGTTTTAAGGCTAAAGAGAGCGGATGGAAGCATCACTGAGACGGACGAAGAGATCTGCAAAGAATTGAACAATGAGTTTCAGTCAGTATTTACAGTAGAAAATACCCCACCCCCTCAGATTGCAGTGATAGAAGCTTAAGGGCCGGTATTAGAGAACATCAACCTTACAGCCACAGAGGTATGCAAAGCGCTGATGGATTTAGATGTTCATAAAGCTACAGGTCCTGATGACATATCCCCTCATGTGCTTAAAAAATGCGCAAACACAATATCAGTGGCACTAAGTATCATATTTAAGGAGTCACTGGAGTCGGGGGAGATTCCAAGATGATTGAAACAAGCAAATGTGATACCTATCTTCAAAAAGGGAAGGAGGGATACGGCTCTGAACTATAGACCAATTTCCTTGACCAGTATAGTTTGCAAAGTTATGGAGAAACTACTAAGGAAACATATCTCTCTTCACTTGGAATCCTTCAACTTTTTGTCAGTGAGGCAACATGGCTTCAGAGAAAGTAGATCAACAGTAACAAACTTATTAGAATTTTGTGATGAGGTAAGCCAAATCTTACAGGAAAGAGAGGGCTGGGCAGATTGCATATTCCTAGACTTCCAGAAAGCGTTTGACACTGTTCCACATGGGAGACTTATTAGGAAGCTGCAATCAATGGCTAGAATAGGTGGAAATGTTTTGGAATGGATAAAAACTTACTTAGAAGGAAGGGAACAGAGGGTTAGAGTAAGACACTCAGTGTCTGAATGGAGAAGAGTTAGTAGTGGAGTTCCACAGGGTTCAGTTTTAGGGCCACTTTTGTTCCTTGTATATGTAAATGACCTACCAGAGTCTGTAAATTCATTCATGAATATGTTTGCAGATGATGCAAAGATTGTGAAGAAAGCAAAAAACGAGAACAATGGTAGAGAACTTCAGGAGGATCTAAATAATCTGCATGAGTGGTCAGAAAAGTGGCTAATGAAATTCAATTCTTCAAAATGTAAGGTAATGAGAATGGGTACAAGTGCAAGAAGGCCCAAGCTTGACTACTCGGTGGCTGGAGTACAACTTCAAGAGACAGAAAATGAGAGAGATCTAGGAGTAAACATACTGGCAGATTTGTCTCCAGAAATACATATAAATGTCATAGTAAGGGCAGCATATGCATTCTTACCAAATGTAAGGGTAGCCTTGAGGCACATGGACAAGGAAATGTTCAGAAATATTTATGTAACCTATGTGAGGCCAAAACTCGAATATGCAGCCCCCTTTTGGAATCCGCACTTGAAAAAGCACATAGCTAAGCTTGAAAAAGTTCAAAGACATGCCACGAAACTGGTGCCAGAAATACGCAATCTCAGTTATGATGAGAGGCTGAGGGAATTAGACTTACCATCACTCAAAGCTAGAAGAGTGAGGGGGGATATGGTGACAGTCTTTAAATTCCTTCATGGTTATGATAGAGTGGATAGGGATCGATATTTTTATATGGCTGGCTCTAGAACTAGAGGTCATAGTTTGAAGCTTGGTAAGAAAACTTCTTTGCAGGATGTAAGGAAATACTTTTTCAGTGTAAGAGTAGTTGATAATTGGAATTGGCTAAGCGAGGAGGTAGTTAATGCTATCTCAATCCATAGTTTTAAGGACAGGTATGATAAGTATCACTAAGTCTAAAATGGAACCATTCAGGAGACGGGAAGATACGAGCTTTGGGCTCTTTCCCGTAAACACAATTAGGTAATCACAATTAGGTGATCACACACACACACACACACACACACACACACACACACACACACACACACACACACACATATATATATAAATATATATATATATATATATATATATATATATATATATATATATATATATATATATATATATATATATATATATATATATATATATATATATATATATATATATATATATATATATATATATATATATATATATATATATATATATATATATATATATATATAGACATATGCCTCATTCCCCCTTGTAAGGGAGATGGCCGAGCCAAGAAATGCGCATTCACCATGATCCACATACATAATGAGGTAAACCGAATCTTACAGGAAAGAGAGGGCTGGGCAGATTGCATATTCCTAGACTTCCAGAAAGCGTTTGACATTGTTCCACATGGGAGACTTATTAGGAAGCTGCAAGCAATGGCTGGAATAGGTGGAAATGTTTTGGAATGGATAAAAACTTACTTAGAAGGAAGGGAACAGAGGGTTAGAGTAAGACACTCAGTGTCTGAATGGAGAAGAGTTTGTAGTGGAGTTCCACAGGGTTCAGTTTTAGGGCCACTTTTGTTCCTTGTATGTAAATGACCTACCAGAGTCTGTAAATTCATTCATGAATATGTTTGCAGATAATACAAAGATTGTGAAGAAAGTAAAAATCGTGAACAATGGTAGAGAACTTCAGGAGGATCTAAATAATCTGCATGAGTGGTCAGAAAAGTGGCTATTGAAATTCAATACTTCAAAATGCAAGGTAATGAGAATGGGTACAAGTGCAAGAAGTCCCAAGCTTGACTACTCGGTGGCTGGAGTACAACTTCAAGAGACAGAAAATGAGAGAGATCTAGAAGTAAACATACTGGCAGATTTGTCTCCAGAAATACATATAAATGGCATAGTAAGGGCAGCATATGCATTCTTATCAAATGTAAGGGTAGCCTTCAGGCACATGGACAAGGAAATGTTCAGAAATATTTATGTAACCTATGCAGCCCCCTTTTGGAATCCACACTTGAAAAAGCACATAGCTAAGCTTGAAAAAGTTCAAAGACATGCCACGAAACTGGTGCCAGAAATACGCAATCTCAGTTATGATGAGAGGCTGAGGGAACTAGATTTACCATCACTCAAAGCTAGAAGATTGAGGGGGGATATGGTGACAGTCTTTAAATTCCTTCATGGTTATGAAAGGATGGATAGGGATCGATATTTTGATATGGCTGGCTCTAGAACTAGAGGTCATAGTTTGAAGCTTGGTAAGAAAACTTCTTTGCAGGATGTAAGGAAATACTTTTTCAGTGTAAGAGTAGTTGATAATTAGAATTCGCTAAGCGAGGAGGTCGTTAATGTTATCTGAATCCATAGTTTTAAGGACAGGTATGATAAGTATCACTAAGTATAAAATGGAACTGATCATGAGACGGGAAGATACGAGCTTTGGGCTCTTTCCCGTAAACACAATTAGGTAATCACAATTAGGTAATCACACCACAACCACCCCTCTCAGTTCCTTGGGGATAGAGGGTTGCTACATCTCTCCCCCTTTCCACCCTGCTTGGATCACCCACAATGTAGGTGGGTATGGGTTTTCTATAATGAGGCCCGACAGCCGCAGCTGGTTTACCCCCACCGCTTCATCACATGGTAACTCCCCTCACACCCGTTCACCACAGTTCACTAAGCTAGCAGGTCAAAGCAATCCCTTTGGGCCGTGTTATATATGCACAATCTTCCTCCACTCATTCCTATCTCTTGCACGCACTCTTCCCTGTTCCACTGACATTCCACGTGCATTCAGTACTCTCTTCACATCATCCATCCATCTTATTCTAGGTCTTCCTCTTAACCTAACTCCAATCACTTCTGCACTCCACACTCTCTTCACTAATCGTTCATTGCTCATCCTTTCCATGTGTCCAAACCATCTCAACACTTTCGGATCTAACCTATCCGACAGCTTCAATCCAACAACCATTCTCTGCCTGACATTCCCATTTCTAACTCTATCTATTCTAGATACAATCATGCCTCTCAAACACCTCATCTCCATTACATTCAACTTGTTTCTTTCATCCTCTCTTGCATTCCAAGTCTCTGCTCCATACAATGCTGTCGGCACAATCACACCTTCATATATCCTTCTCTCTGGATTCATTCCCAAATATCTATTTCTCATTACACTTTTCAACCCACCTAGACATTTACTAGCTTCCATCACTTTGTGATTTACCTCTACATCCACTTGTCCACTCCTTGATACATGTGACCCAGATACTTAAAACTCTCAACTTCTTCAAGCAATTCCCCATTCACTCCTACATTCAATCTGCCAACATTAACACTCCTCGTGCATCTCATGACTTTACTTTTACCAATATTCACGCACAACTTCCTTCTTTCACACACACTAATAAACTCAGTCGCCAAATAATTCAATTCATATTCAGTATCAGCCACCAGTACAGTATCATCCGCAAATAGCAACTGACTCAATTACCACAGCCTTCCCTCCTCATCCACTAGTGTCAAGCCTCTGTCTAATACTCTTTCTCTTACTACCCTCACCACTCCATCCATATACACATTAAACAACCATGGCGACATTACACAACCTTGATGTAACCCAACATTCATCTCAAACCAATTACTCGTATCATTTCCAACTCTCACGCATGCTCTACTATTCATGTAAAAACTCTTCACCGCATTCAACAAACTTCCACTTATTCCATACAGTTGCAACACCCTCCACAACCCTTCTCTATCTACCCTGTCATATGCTTTCTCTAGATCCATAAAGGCCCAAAAGTGTCCCTACCTTTCTCCAAGAACTTCTCACACACCTGTCTTACTGCAAACACCTGATCCACACATCCTCTTTCTTTCCTGAACCCACACTGTTCTTCCCCAATCAATATCTCAGTACCTTTCCTAATTCTCTCGATTAACACTCTTCCATACACCTTACCAACTACACTCAACTAACTAATTTCCCTAAAACTACTACACTCATACTTATCTCCCTTCCCTTTGTAAAGTGGAATTACACATGCACTCATCCAATCAACTGGGACCCTCCCTTTCCTGAAACATACATTCTACAGCCTAACCATCCATTCTACTAATGCCTCCACACCTTTTGACAAGCATTCAGCATGACACCCAGCTATCCCTGGTGCGTTACCTACTTTCGTTGCTCTCAATGCTAAATATACCTCCTCTTTTGTTATTTCTCTATCATTCTCATCGCCAAACATTGGCATTCTCCATTTGTTTTCCACAGCCACAATCTCTGCCTCTCTATCATCTTCCTCATTTAGCAGGTTCTTGATATATGCAGCCCATCTCTCTCTCACCTTTATTTCATCCACTAGCAATTTCCCATCTGCTCCTTTCACTGTCTCCTCCCTACCACATTCACCTTTCCTCACTCTTTTCACTTCCTTCCAAAACATCTTTTTATTCCTTTCAAAATTCTCAGACAAGCATCTGCCCCACTTTACATCTGCTTTTCTCTTTGCCTCCCTCACCACGTGCTTTGCTAACCTCCTCTTTGCACAATACCTTTTATACATCTCTATGTTACCTACCTGCAACCATACCTCATAAGCTCGCTTGTTTTCAGCCACTACTGCACTCACCTGCTCATTCCACCATTCACTACCTTTCCTTTTACTTCCACTAGTTAGTCTCCTTCCACACACTGCCTCGGCACACTTCATAACCTCCTCCCTGAAACAGCCCCATTCTTCTTCCACTCCCCCCTCCACTTTCTCTTTCACTACATTCCACACATTTCTCACACTAGCCTTATACTCACAGTCTTTCTCTTTCTTATACAATTCATTCATTTATAGCACCTCTCTTCTTCTCTTCTCACTCTACTTTCCACTAAATAATGGTCAGATATTTCACCACTAGCTCCTCTCAGTACATACAAATCCAATACTCTTCCAAGCACCCTCCTGTTCACCACAACATAATCCATTAGTGTTCTGTCAACTACTCTTCCATTGGTCACTCTGACCCATGTGTGCTCGTGAACATCCTTCTTTTTAAATACAGTATTAGAAATTAACATCTCTCTCTCAATGCACATTTCTATAATTTTCTCTCCATTCTCATTCCTACCAGGTAATCCATACTTCCCAATTACACCATCCACT
Organism: Halocaridina rubra; assembly: GCA_037179515.1. NCBI lineage: Eukaryota > Metazoa > Arthropoda > Malacostraca > Decapoda > Atyidae > Halocaridina > Halocaridina rubra. The sequence goes on from JAXCGZ010004064.1 coordinate 75,837, forward strand.
GGCTCATTCCCTACTCTAGCATTTAAATCTCCCATCAACACCACATTCACATTCATTCCCAAGTCTTCCAAACGCTCGTTCAATTTCATCCAAAATTCTTCCCTTTCTATCTCACTTCTTTCACTGCCACGGCCATATGCCCTCACAAATGCCCAAGCCTCGCATCACAGCCTCATTTTAGCCACTATTATTCGAGAAGATACTTCCTTCTATTCTACCACACACTTATTCATCTCTTCACTTAATAACAGAGTCACTCCCTCTCTTCCTCTCCCCCTCTCAACTCCAGATACCCTACCTACCACTCTCCCAAATGTCACCTCACCATTCCCTTTTATCTTTGTTTCGCTCAATGCAAGTACATCTATCTTTCTCTCCACAAACATACTCCCTATCACCTCCCTCTTGCTTTCATTTACACCACAACCACGCACATTCAGAAATCCAATTATTAGGTTTATGGCTGGATCTCTCCTGCCAGAATACCCCATCTCTTGGCTACTCGTAGGAAGTAAAATGCAGATGAGGGGATTCCCAGTCCCTCCGCTCCGCCCAAATTAGTTGACTTCTACGACATGCAGGGGAACACGGAGGAAGTATTCTTAAACCCATCTCCCTCAGGGGGTATATATATATATATATATATATATATATATATATATATATATATATATATATATATATATATATATATATATATATAGATTGATTGATAGACAGATAGATAGATAGATAGATAGATAGATAGACAGATAGATAGATAGATAGTAAGAAACAAAAAAGGAAATAAGAAAACAGCAAATGCAAATATAGCGGTCGTATTGAACAAGATATGTTTGAAGGAAATATACCGCCAAAGTATGATAATAATAATAATAATAATAATAATAATAATAATAATAATAATAATAATAATAATAATAATAATAATAATAATTGTGGAGGATTTCCTGTGTGTTATTTACCCTTCGATCTTATAACCCCCTAAATTCGGAAATCCTGACACGGCTTCAGTAGAGGCCTACCACGATCTCAAAATTAAATCCTCTACCAATAAATATAATTAATATTACATGCATAGACATACATGCACATATTTTATAAGGGGGTTTATGAACTGTTGATATGTGAATATTTAAATAAACTCTCCTCACCTTAAAGTAAAACTTCCTCATACAGAATAATACATTTTCTAACATACATTCTACCTACGAGTGTTCAATTAAATGAGCTCATTCTGTCCCTCACACGTAGTTATAAATATTGTTAGAAATATAATAACTCTGTACTTATTTGTCCGGATAACCCTGATGTCGTCAGCAATCACGGGACTCCGAATCAAAAACGTATCTTCTGATCCACGGATCTCAATCACGTTCCTCTACTTGAGTGTCTCGTAACGTCTCACGAGGACAACAAACATGAGTGCCCCGTAGCATCTCACGACGGCAACTAACTTTATAAGAAAGTCCCACAAACTCCTCTAGTTTGTCGGGGTCCTTGGTACTAGGACAACAGTTCTTTGTTCAACGAGGCGTTATCAAGGAGGTGAAGGGTTAATGGCTAAAATCCATTAGTGACCTACATTCCTTTCTCCACGTCTTCTACGGCCAGCCTCCCTAACAAACTACACATTATACATACGAATATACGCGTATACATGATAGAACTTAATAAGTATACATGCTAAGTCTAAAAGTATACATTCATGCACTTACGTTACAATAAACGAAACTATATGCAAATAACACTTACATAATGTACGTAGAAATAAACTGTCTTGAAATATATTCAAGACATCCTGGGCCCCTCCAAAAGGAAAAAATGGAGGGTCTCCCCATCAGTACTACAATTTATCATCAATGATTAAGCGTGCCCACAATTCTTTAACCCTTTGGGCAGCTTGACGTTCATATCTTTCATAATTTGATGATTCCTCTTCGTATACGACTGACAACAGATATTCCCATGAGAGCTTTTCAGACCAAGCTCTCTGAATAAGAATTTTCCCTCTTCTTAGTAAAGGTGATATTAGACCTAAGGGGTCCAAAAATATACCCACCAGTGACAGAAGTTTCTGTTTGGTCAGCACTTCATCTCTAGCCTTCAGACCTTTCAACGACAACTTGTCTGTATTTATATTCCAGATTAAACTAAAGATTGATACGTTAGGAGATCTAGATTCTTTAGAAAGTCGCTGATCCAGTACCCTTTGAAGTCTTGCATTGTTGGAATTTAGTGCTTGCAGTGATATTTTGGTCTTTTCCCACTCTACATCTGCAGTATTGCATATATCAAACTGTTTCTCTTCACTGGTACAAGCATCCAACAAATTACCCACATGAACATTCTCCAATATTTCCTCCAACTGTTCTATTAGAGACTTCATTTGTTCAAAGGCACTCTGAAAATTGTGTAGGAGAGGAGGGTGGATAGGCTTCAAGGGAACGTACTCTGTAAAACTTCTAAGTGTAGTTTTATCTTCGTAATGCACTTCTTGCTTTACTCCAATACTCTCTGGCTCCCACAACTTATAAACAGGCTCTATGGCCTCTGCAATCAGCAACTTATTTACAGGCAATATGGCCTCTTCAATCAATAACTTATTATCAGGCTTTATCGCCTCTTCAGTCAACAACTTATTAACAGGCTCTATGACCTCCTCAATCAGCAACTTATTAACTGGCTCTATGACCACTTCAATCAACTCTTGAGTAGCTGTAGGAAAAACCTGTGTTCCTACTCGCATAACAATATGCCTCTGCACATTACTGGGTTCATGTTGAGTATCACAAGGAATATGGCCATACAGCATGACACCACCCGGTGTTTCCATCAAAGTATAGACATCCCACTTGTCAATACCACTAACAAACTGACTAAAATGTAAGGCACCAATAACAATGCCAATGTTCTCCAGTACATCACTATAAATATCTTCATCAGCCAACTTGTGACCATTAGACTTTAACACATTTGCAGCCTTTGCTAGTCCTGGAGTGTGGATGCTAATTACCATGTCATCAACTACGAGTAATTTAACTCTGGCTCTTCTTTTCCCCAATTTGATAACTACATTTACGACTGGAAAACTTCCTTTCTTTGTCTCAGAACGAAATGCATCAATACCAAGAGACATTTCATCTACTGGGGTTAATTTAAGCCTTTCAGCTAATTCCCTAGTTATAAAGGAACACTGGGAACCTGTATCAAAGAATAACCTAGTATTTACCCAAAGATTTCCCTTTGAGCTGCTTATTTTTCCACTTGCAGTAGGCAGAGCACATGAAGGTAAATTCGGCTTCACCATTTGCCTTTGTACTGCCTTCATAGTCATCACACCAACATGTTTCTTGTCCTTTTCTGAGCCAGAATGTTCTGGCTCATTGCTTGACTCATCTATATTTGAACCATTTTCTGACTGTTCATTCAGAAATGTAGGTTCTTCAAACCTTCTACGAAATTTTGACTCTTGTTCATAACACAAGGCTGCATGATGACCATTTTTCTTACACTTCTTACAGTTTAACTGAGTGTAACATTTATTTGCATAATGCCCTGACTGAGTACATCTCAGACATTTGTTATTGTCTTTCAATTTGTCTCTGCGTTCATTTATGCTTACTACTTTATTACACTGTTCAGACTTATGACCTTGCCAACCACAGAATACACATTCTGTTTAACTATTTACTACCTTTGCAGTAGCACCATAACTACCCACATTCTTTTTATAGGACTGGGTCTCATCTCCCTGGGAGGTTTGGGTCTCTCCCTTTGTGTTATCTTTAGTGAAGTTGCCTTCTATATAATATACATATTTTCCCAGTTCCTTCAAGAGGGTTTCATATGTAGGATATTTTGTGTCTATTTTCATGCTAATCCAGTTCTCAACATCTTCTGGCAATTTCATCATCACGAGTTCTGAAAACACCCAATCAGTGTTCTCCATGTCTTTATAATTTTTCAGACTTCGAGTAATGGCTTCTACTTCCTGCTTGAACTTAAAAAGTGATGAATAATTAGAACAGGGAGTTGGTATTTTTACCAATTTCCTCATTAAATTTCGTACAATCCTGTCCTTGCTGGCATAAACAGCTTGCAGCTGTTGAATGCATTCATCATAACTCTCACTAGCAACAGGATATCCCTTTATGGTGTCCTTTGCATCTCCTTTAAGGGCATTTCTCAAGATGGTAAACTTTGTCATAGTTGCCATAGAAGTACTATGTACTAAACTATCAAACGTATCCCAAAACTCGTTCCATTCATCATAGTTTCCAGAGAATTGTGGTAACTTTACTTCAGGAAATTTAGGTGAGGGTTGCCCACTGGGGAGGCTTGAACTCTCGGAACTAGGAGCTCGAGTACTCTTCATAGTTCCTAACTTACGAATCCGTTCTAGGACAGCTAAGCTAATATTATTTACTGTTTCAGCTAGATTGTCATGTTCTGTATCCTCCTCTTCAGAATCCCTTTTAATGGGCTTATACTCGATATATTCTTCATATTTCCTATCATATCTTCCAAATCTTTCTGTTAGCGTATGATGACATCTTTCTAAATAATTAACAACAAGTGTCTCATCATCTTTGGCAAGTTCTGTTTGACACTGAACACAATCACGTTGAACCAATTCCCGAAGGCGTTTTAATGTCTCAGGTTTAACCGACATATTGAGAAAGTAAATAGAACATAACACGACAAACAAATAATTGATGCAATTTTATCATCAACGAATCCACGATCTTCTTTATACATCCACAATGCAACAAACATTCACTCTGTAAAGAGTATCAAAGCACAATCTTCCAAATCTCAAGATAATAACATACAGTTATTTAATTCCGTCAATTATGACGCCAATCCTCAAAGTGTAAAACACACCTTTCATCAATTAAGCGACACTGTTAAGTCAGCAACAGTAAATGGAAAGTGTAATGCAAGCCACACTGTTCCTCAAACGACACTGTGCACCTAGCAGTAGGTGGGTCACTACCTTCTGTTTATTTACGTAAACAAAGGAATCAATACGACATTCTAGATATCGTTAAATGGGAAATATGTAAACACACAAATCCCTAAAAACCACTGTTCACCCAGCCGAAATTGGGTACTAATATCCAAATTACTTAATGGACGCTCAACTACGAAAGTATATTTCGTTTCCACAGATAGAGAAACGCTTTATCCACGTGGGAAAAGGATTCTCTTATTTACTTCAACAACCACTTAAATTTCAAAGGTATATTTGCAATATTCATGCAAATACATGCAATGCTCCTCCCTGTTTTCGCTGAAATGTGGATGATTTTAACCGTAGAGTTTTACACTAACTTCTTACAAGGTGGGAGCTTATCTAAAATGTACACTATTTTCACCATTACCACACCAATTCTCATCCGGTTCGAAGGACCAAAAGCTGTGGAGGATTTCCTGTGTGTTATTTACCCTTCGATCTTATAACCCCCTAAATTCGGAAATCCTGACACGGCTTCAGTAGAGGCCTACCACGATCTCAAAATTAAATCCTCTACCAATAAATATAATTAATATTACATGCATAGACATACATGCACATATTTTATAAGGGGGTTTATGAACTGTTGATATGTGAATATTTAAATAAACTCTCCTCACCTTAAAGTAAAACTTCCTCATACAGAATAATACATTTTCTAACATACATTCTACCTACGAGTGTTCAATTAAATGAGCTCATTCTGTCCCTCACACGTAGTTATAAATATTGTTAGAAATATAATAACTCTGTACTTATTTGTCCGGATAACCCTGATGTCGTCAGCAATCACGGGACTCCGAATCAAAAACGTATCTTCTGATCCACGGATCTCAATCACGTTCCTCTACTTGAGTGTCTCGTAACGTCTCACGAGGACAACAAACATGAGTGCCCCGTAGCATCTCACGACGGCAACTAACTTTATAAGAAAGTCCCACAAACTCCTCTAGTTTGTCGGGGTCCTTGGTACTAGGACAACAGTTCTTTGTTCAACGAGGCGTTATCAAGGAGGTGAAGGGTTAATGGCTAAAATCCATTAGTGACCTACATTCCTTTCTCCACGTCTTCTACGGCCAGCCTCCCTAACAAACTACACATTATACATACGAATATACGCGTATACATGATAGAACTTAATAAGTATACATGCTAAGTCTAAAAGTATACATTCATGCACTTACGTTACAATAAACGAAACTATATGCAAATAACACTTACATAATGTACGTAGAAATAAACTGTCTTGAAATATATTCAAGACAATAATAATAATAATAATAATAACAATAATAATAATAATAATAATAATAACAATATAATAATAATGATAATATTAATAATAATAATAGTAATAATAATAATAATAATAATAATAATAATAATAACAATAATAACAATAATAATTATAATAATAATTATATATATATATATATATATATATATATATATATATATATATATATATATATATATATATATATATATATATATATATATATATATATATATATATATATATATATATATATATATATATATATATATATATATATATATATATATATATATATATATATGAACTGTCTATGCCAAGAGAAAAGTAGTCACAGTGGCAGTGCGACTTTGAGGAGTCAGGTTGAGGGTTCGTGCCCGCCACGGTTAGAGGTTAGCAAAGGCATGCACTCAGGATGACGATTACATCTGCCAAAACAAGTTCTTCGCAAGATGGCAATCGTCCTAGCCCTTGGAATAAAAGGAAGTCCGTGACGTAAAAACCGAATCAATCATTTTTACCAAGAGAAACACTTGGGAGACATCAAAATGATTATATTGACCTTCGAGGTCATATATATATATATATATATATATATATATATATATATATATATATATATATATATATATATATATATATATATATATATATATATATATATATATATATATATATATATATATATATTTATATATATATATATATATATATATATATATATATATATATATATATATATATGTATGTATATATATGTATGTATGTATGTATTTTTTACCCCGACCGGGACTCGAACCTAGGACTTATGATTACTAAGTCAAGGCGCTACCACTTCACCACAGAAGGTTAAAAGGAATCCAATCTTATAGCTTATATCTGCTATACTTAGGAATGAACGCATTCTAACTGAATGCCACTATGTTCATATTACAGATTCCCCAACCTCACTTGTGGCTTCATTTTAGCATTTAATTCATTTCCCAATCTCATTCGGGCCATGAAATTATCAAATAAGCACATTACATATGTGAAAACATGAATCATTTTTTACCCCGACCGGGACTCGAACCTAGGACTTATGATTACTAAGTCAAGGCGCTACCACTACACCACAGAAGGTTAAAAGGAATCCAACCTTATAGCTTATATCTGCTATACTTAGGAATGAACGCATTCTATCTGAATGCCACTATGTTCATATTACAGATTCCCCAATCTCACTCGTGGCTTCATTTTAGCATTTAATTCAATTCCCAATCTCATTCGGGCCATGAAATGATCAAATAAGCACATTACATATGTGAAAACATGAATAATTTTTTACCCCGACCGGGACTCGAACCTAGGACTTATGATTACTAAGTCAAGGCGCTACCACAACACCACAGAAGGTTAAAAGGAATCCAACCTTATAGCTTATATCTGCTATACTTAGGAATGAACGCATTCTAACTGAATGCCACTATGTTCATATTACAGATTTCCCAACCTCACTCGTGGCTTCATTTAAGCATTTAATTCAATATATATATATATATATATATATATATATATATATATATATATATATATATATATATATATATATATATATATATATATATATATATATATATATATATATATATATATATATATATATATATATATATATATATATGTATATATATATATATATATATATATATATATATATATATATATATATATATATATATATATATATATATATATATATATATATATATATATATATATATATATATATATATATATATATATATATATATATATATATATATATATATATATATATATATATATATATATATATATATATTTATATATATATATATATATATATATATATATATATATATATATATATATATATATATATATATATATATATATATATATATATATATATATATATATATATATATATATATATATAAAGAGAGAGAGAGAGAGAGAGAGAGAGAGAGAGAGAGAGAGAGAGAGAGAGAGAGAGAGTAGTCACCGTGTATCAAATGGTAGCGTCCGCGACTCTGAGGAGTCAGGTCGAGGGTTCGCACCCCGTACCATTCTGAGATTAGGAAGGGCATGCACTCAGGGTAATGATTACATCTGCCATAACAAGTCCTTCGCAAGAAGGCAACCGTCTTAGCCCTTGGTAGAAAATTGAGTCCATGACGTAAAATAATCGTGAGAATAGATATTTAATAACTCCCGTTCTGCTATTTTCCTCATATTTCTAATGGAGCTACACATTCAAGATTCGTTTTCCTTATTAAACTTTTTTCGTTAAGATGTCGACAAATATCAATGTATCTCTTCTCATCTGGCAACCTTGACTCGACTGTAGAGGAAAAAAAAAATGCAAACTAGACATGCTTGCAGACGTGTTAAGGGCGGCATATCCTCTAATTTCGGCTTGTATTGTGTATGAATGGTTGACATGCCCAATGTAAACAATACCGTAGTCGTCAAGTCAACAGCAGACGTGGATGTATCACTAATCTTGTTTCTTTCCATTTTAGATATTTGAATACTCCGAAAAATAATACTTTAAATATATATTTGTAACAAACGAAAGGTAATATATCAGGAGATATTGTTTTTTATTCTCAATTTATGATAGTAATAGAAAGGTTCAGAAATTTAACTTTTCGAGGGAGCTCCTGAAATGCCCAGTCTTGGACCCACATTTAAGAAAATTAATGTATATTTAACAGTAATCATTAATTTAATTGTACGTATTTTGCCTTGGCAGTGATGTGGAGAAGATGTCTGGTTGAGATTCGTTTTATGCACCCCTTCAAAATACGTATTTATGCCTCTGTTTAATAATAATTCATTGACATGTAACTATGTCTAAAATCTGCGTCACTCACCACTGGAAAACTGTTTCTTTTGATAAAATACTCAAATAATGGGTATTATTTTATAAGAGGAGATTATTGGAATATTGCTTTTTTATATGCATACAATAATAAATAGCACTGTGGTCACCGTGGCTCAAGTGGTAACGTCCGCGACTCTGAGGCGTCAGGTTAAGGGTTTGCGGCCTGTTGCGGTCTGAGGTTAGCAAGGGCATGCGCTCAGGGTAACGATTACATCTGCCAAAACAAGTCCTTCGCAAGAAGGCAACCGTCCTAGCCCTTGGTAGAAAAGGGAGTCTGTGCCGTAAAACTGGAACAAAAGAAATGATAGATAGCACTAAGACAATAATAATGAACCCCATATTCACCAAGTGCAGCCTCTTAATAATGAAGGGGCGAATTTGAAAAAAATAAGCCATTTTTGGTTTACATAGTCTCAGAGTCATTAACACTGACATATTACCTCCTGATGGGATTTTGTTTCTTTTCTAGTGCATTATGAGACTTTTATATTAGCTTCTGATACGATATTTTCTTTTCTAGTGCATTATGGAACCTTTGATGCACTTTTTTGTTGTCTTGCTTTTTGAGATGCATTATAGGCTAATTTTTTGTAAGCCTTATTTTTATTGGTCCGTTTCAGCCAGTCACGAACTTTCTTTCTTCATTCCGGTTGTAGTGACGATTATTTTTCCATAATTGGTAAATTTTACGGTAAACGCGGCCAAGCAATCACAATTTTTCATTGAACTGCCCGAAGTGTAATTCCAAACTGATATTCAGATTAAGGCAAGTGTACAATTTAACCGTATATAGATTATGTTCCCCTAAGGGAGATCTGTGGGGTTTAGCCCCCGATTATGGAAAATGTAACCCTAAGGGGGCCCGGTGGTGAATTCCCTGGTTAGGCCAGACGCATTCCCCTAGGATAGGTTAGGTTAGAATAGGACGCACCCCCCCAATTTTTTTTTTTTTTACAATTTTCTTTGTTGAATTTTCTTTTTTAATTTCTGCTTCATTTCAATCGTTTTTGCTTTCTCCCCACCCAAGACTCTGATTACCATTGCTTCCCCCTGTAATTGTTAGGGGTAAGGGGGATGGCATGGAAAGTCTACATCGAGTGTTTTGCGCCAGAATTGGAGTTCAGATTCGTTTATTTCATTACAAAACTATCAGAAAAATGCAGTTTTATTATTGTAAGAGAATAACCCCCTCTTCTGAAAATTTACCAAATAAAGTTGATTAATTATTATGAATAGGCAAAATCAGAGAGGGGCTGTTTTGTACCTGAGAGACGAGACCAACAACGCCAATTCTAAATTGAGCCGTGTTGCTGTATAAAAACTCCCCACTGGTTTGCTAACTTTTAATAATCAACCATAACGTTATTTAAATAGTATTATAACCAATGTAACAGTTTAACCCCTGGAAAATGTAAGCTTCAGACATACATGTTGAAGAAATATTATTAGATGATGAATAAATACGAGTTATGGAGGGGTGCAGAAAACCAATCCTGACCATTTCATTTTTTTCACTGCTTGTAAGGATCTTTGGTAAATGTTTACTTTTGCATCCTCACTGGGGAAAACATCATTGAATATATTATATTAGATGGCGCTTTCATAGGTTAATAACTCCCCAGTTAGGAAACATATTAAATAGTGAATGTATTTTAGATGTTTTTGATATTTGTTCAATATTTTGTATATTCATTTCATTTATTCAGGGTGTGGAAGTATATTTTTACCAGATCGTTTTAAGTAGAGATGGGTTACATTATCACACCTTTGTCATTGCATACTTTATTAGATATTTATATATTTTTTGGTGTTTTTACATTTTTGTTTATTAGGTCTTGTGATGTATTTGTGCTCCCAAAAATATGCAGTTTATTACTTTTATTGTCATAATTGCCTTAAAATTCTGTGTCTAGTTATTTGAGGGCAGTACAATTATAAATCAAGTTTATATCCAGTACAAATCCATTGTGGACTTGGCATACTGTATATTCGTTTGTAATATGTACAGCTTACTTGCTACTAATCCCCACTTGAGATACATCCTCTTGTGTCAGAGCTTGTAATTTCTATTATTTAAGAGAATATTTAATATCCTTATTGATGAGATGAATACTCTAATATTTATAGCTATGATATATTATTATTTAAGTAGACTGTATATATCCCACACTAGTTATGACATTGCCACTTGGCGCATATTTCCCTGACATCACTTCTTTTTTTTCCACTTGTTGATTTCTGCTCTGATTATATGAAAATGAGGGTCTGCTTTTTCTTTAAACCACATATGGGCAACCTTTATGATCTTCCAGGGCAACTAAGGTATTTTTTAATATTCATTCGGGCCCAACATTCCCTTAAAACGATGTAAAATTTACCTATGTACCGCTAATAATTTTTAGCTACAGCAGTTGTGGTAATATTCAAATGAAAATATGAAATATTGCTGGTATGCAACTGCCATAGGTAAAAATATTTTCTAAGTAAATTTGATATTTTTGAATAAGTATATTTGGCATTTTTGAATAAGAATATTTGCCATTGTTGAGGTGGATGTTTGGGGCCAAATTAAGACGGGAAAATATCTTATATTGCCCGGAAGATCATAAAGGGTTTTCCCATATGTGTTCTAAACCAATAATATTAGGTCAGGTTGATGGATTTTATGAAGTTACTTGGCAAGTATTCTTCTTTTATGTGGTTAGAGTCCCTTATAGAAGAAGCAACGAATGGGATAGAGTATCCAATCTTGAAACTGAGTGTTCTTTAATTATCAAACTTATAAAAGTGCTTAATATTGTTGAATGATAAACTGGAAAGAGTTTCTGCCTTAATTGTAATCCTTGAACATTTAATATTCCTCTGTAACTCTAAATTTCTTATATGTGAGATGCTGTGAAATTATTTATAATATACCATTCTAGATGATCAAAACTGCAATCATCATGTCCTAGTTATTCTCTTTGATTTAGATAACATGTTATAGTGTAATTAAACTCCATATTAAGAGTTTTATTTTAAGTGACATATTTCAGTTATATTAGTTGTTTTATAATATAAATGTATTATATATGGTTTTCTTATTGATTAAGCTGCTATGAAGAGGATATCATTAGGTAAGGGCCTAATGTTATTGTATTTTAGCTTGTAGTATAGATTACAGTAGTTGCCAAAGAAATTCCTATTGTAGTTATGTAACTATTGCAATCATCTTCTTTTCTTAATATTTGATTTTTGTAATCTCTTCAGGTCATATATATATATATATATATATATATATATATATATATATATATATATATATATATATATATATATATATATATATATATATATATATATATATATATATATATATATATATATATATATATTATATATATATATATATATATATATATATATATATATATATATATATATATATATATATATATATATATATATATATATATATATATATATACATACGCACACACACAGGAGGTCCTCTTTGAACATCGTTCCGAAATACGTCATTTTGCCATTACATCAGAAGCCAATGAATATATGATAAATTAATATTTTAATCTACCTTGCCGGTATGGTAATTTCAAACCGTGTGCGCTGAACCGTTTTTGAACGCGGCAGACGAGTACACAACTAGCAGCACAGCTGTATTCGCATTTTTCAAGTTATTAGTTTAATTAATTTATTTGTGTATATATTTGGTTATACTGATGGATTATATTGAATTTAAAAAATAATGCCAAGCACAGCTGTAAATACAAAATTATTTGAAATACAAATGCGCAGCTAGCAGCGCAGTTGTATTCGTATTTATCGTATTAATGCCTTTACTTTTGTATTTGATTATATATTTAGTTATATTGGATTATATTGAATTTAAAATAAAAAAAACACATTGCTGTAAATACGATTTTATTCGAAATAGTTTGTTGAGTGTTGTGTAAGAATACGGAGTTGTTCAGCTTTAAAAGAAGTTTGCTATCACCTGCCATATTGTTTCTCATATTCATCTAATCTCTCTTTAGTTTTACTCGTTTTCACTCGTTATTTACATTACTATGTCTCCCAACCATAGTGGTGATAGTTCTGATGGCAGTGCTATGAAGAAAAGAAAAGCCATCACCATGGAATTAAAGTTGAAATAGTAAAATGCTCGGAAAAGGGAGTGAAAGTGAAGAGTGTGGGGCCAGTAGGGGTTAGTTAAATCTTTTTAGGAGTCGTGCTAACATGCATAACCTCAGCGAGCAAGGTGAAACTGCTGGCTAGTGGTGATGAGAAAGCAGCAAATGTTTCCCAGTGTGTTAGCAGAAATAATTAGGGCGGGGGTTACCATCCCTTGCAATGCCCCTTCCAGTGTTGAAGCCAACCAAATAAGTAGGTAAGCAATATTGGTTCTGTACTGTAGTGCAATTTTACTATATTTATGTAAGCAATATTGTTAAGTTTAGTTTCACTGTTTTTATATCATAGATTAAGAACTTAGATTATTTATTTATGTTTTAGATGATTTATTTTTAACATTGGTTGGGGGTGCTAGGTTCAGGAACGAAACCTTGACGTTAAATGGAGACCTCCTTATATATATATATATATATATATATATATATATATATATATATATATATATATATATATATATATATATATATATATATATATATATATATATATATATATATATATATATATATATATATATATATAT